>JAIWQS010000259.1:0-217500 GCA_029891385.1 Erythroxylum novogranatense | reverse complement strand
ATTGGTGAAAAAAACGTGATAGGGGAAGTGTGGACTGAGGAGTGTGGTCTGGAGAGCTGAGGAGTGTGCTTGAACTATAAAAAAAACAGAGTGAATGTGCGTGAACTACGTTGGGGGGATGAGAGCTGGGTGTTAGATGAGAGCATGAACTATGTGAGAGTGGTGTGCGTGAAAGGGAACTAGAGAAGTAGCGTGAATCAGATAGGCGTTACTTGGGTAAGAGTTGTGTGGGATTTAAAAACGAAAATAACATGGACTGGTGGTGCGTTATCTGAGGTGGTCTGGAGGAACGAGGGGAGTGCGTAAGCTGGAGGAAAATAGAAGAGCTGAAAGAGAAAAAAAGTGTTGAGCGTGAGTGAACAGATGTGTGCGTGAGTGTGTGCTGGGCAAAACCAAGGGTGTGTGGTATGAGGAAAACAAGAATAACGTGAGCTGAAAGGTGGGTGGAAGGAGCAGGAAATAAAAAGAAAAAGAGAAGATATATGGAGCTTAAAGGGGGTACTAACGTTTTCCACCAAGAATAGACTCTCCACTCAAAAAGCTCCAGCACTCACTCTTCCTTGATAACTCTCCACTCACTTTATTCTTTTTGTTTTTGGAGCTCTTAATGACACATGCCAACCAAGCACTAATGCTACTTTCAATTTTATAGGACACCAAAACTCTTCCCACTAAACATTTAAAGTGTTGTTGGCAAGAGAAGGAAAACGCAATACACAAGTAGGAGTTGGAAGCTTGGACATAAGGGAGACCCACCACAATAAAAAAAAGCAGACCAAGCAGAGACGCAGCAACTCACGTTGAGCAGAAATAAAGGGGGACGCAAAAAAGGGATTTTTTAAAATATTTTATTATTTAATTTCTGTTAATGTTGTTTGCTGAGCATAATTTATGTGGTTTTCATTCTACCATGAGTGAGTAGCTTCCTCAAAGCTTCAAGTTTGGGGTAAGCTTTTAGCTAATTTTTGTGGACTTCATTTCGGTTGATTTATGAGTGTGGATTTATAAGTTTGATTTTTCTGTTTTGATATTAATTTTGCTGGTACTGTGTTTGACCGACCATTACTAAGCACTAGTTGTTAATTGAAGAACCGATAGGTGAAAATTAATAATGGAACTCCAAAAAAGAGAACTTATAAATTTCAGATTTAGACATAAACTGAATTTATGAGAGAAAAACATGTTAGCAAAGAACTTAATGGGTTATGCTTGGTTGCTAGTTTACGACAGTAGATTAGGATTATTGCATAACACTCCTTTGATACATTGAAAAAGGATCTAAGAAACTATAGGCTCAACCTTCTATCAACCAAAATTCGCCTCATAAACTGATCCGGGTAAAGTCCATAAAAAGCGCTAAAAGTGAAACCATCCTTGAAGCTTACCACATTCCATTCAAATTAACCCCTTGAAATATTCGCAAATTTTCTTTAGCTTGATTTTGTTAATTTTGCTAGTTAATTTTTGTATTTTATTTCCCCATTTTTACACAATCGCCATCGGTTTTATCTATTTATTTATTTTGATAGTTAAATTTTCTTTTAATTTAATTTCCCAATCCTACCCAATCGCTTAGTCCAATTAATTGAGTGATCCAAGCCTAGTACTTACGCAATTACTCCCTGTGGACGATATTATACTGTACTACTTGAGACCCGTGAACTTGCGGAATCACATCAATATATAGTTTATCGATCCATTTTTATGCCTTATCTGTTCCATAGATGGAGCATCGAGTTGAGCATTAATATTTATGATTTTCTGTTTTAATTTTCAAATTTAGTATAAATCTTGTCTTAATTCGTTGATTAAACCAAATTTCAATAATGTCATGTGCATGCTTGAATTGGTTGAACATTGAACATTGAGCATTGAAGATAGACAGAGGAGAGTCATAGGGTAAGCACTTGGTATTTGTACTGTTATTTTTAAAATTATATGTAATGGATCTCCTATTTTGAGTTAATCATGCTCACATTTGTCACCGAATTTATACCTATACTAAAAGGAAAAGAAGCTTCTTTGTACAGAGGTACAAACATGGGTTGATGAGTAAACATAACACTTTTTATCTTCCTCTTTTTTCCCCAAATTTCATTATTCTTCTCTTCAGTGTCTCTTTTCAATCTCAAATAGTCTTATAGACCTCCTTAAATGTTAAAGGTATAACATTAATAGGTTATTGTTCATATTGAAAGAATACCTATTTGAAAACTCATCTTTTTGCAAATTTGTGAGGATGTGTACAACAAAAATAACCTTTTAAAATTTTGACTAAATTTGAAAAGAATGGATGTTTGTTGTTATGATGACTCGAATGGGATTAGATTATATGTGAGTAAACTAAACAAGACAACAATTGTAGTATAATAAGTTATTGCCATAACCTTTTCAATAGTAGCTAGTACGTGCAATAAGTGTATACAATCATGCAAGACCACGTTATTAGTCCAAGTTGTTCATAATGTGTTTTATGTGTAAATTGAATTCCCACTAACGTAAGATAATGTTGTCATTTTTATGTTAAATTAATAGGTTGTTTTTGGTCAATGGATAAGAGTTGGATGAACAGTGTTAGGGTTTACCGTGAATACATTGATGGAGTTAAAGCATTTATGAAATTTGTGGTGGAGAGAAAGGGTGGAGATTGTGAAATTTCATGCCCTTGTAGTCGTTGCATGAATTGTTATATGAGGTCTCAAATGAATGTTTGTGAGCATTTAATGAGATTTGGCATGGACCAATCATACACTCGTTGGGTTTTACATGGTGAAAAGCCAGAATATAGATTTATCTCTAGGGTAGAAAGGCTTGATGATGCAAATGTAGACATTGATGGGATGGGGAATGATATTAATGAGGGTGATGGTGATAAGGAGGATGATGGCATGCAAGATTTGCTTCATGATGTGGGTACCTTCGTAATTGATTGTCTAATTGATGAGGATGGAAGGAGTCGTCCTAAAGGCATCGAAGATTTTATAGGGCAAGGCTTTCATGAATTGTTGAGTAAAGCAACTGAAGAGTTGTACCCCGGATGTACAAACTTTTCAAAGTTGTCGTTTTTAATAAAGTTGCTTCACTTGAAAGTATACAACAAGTGGAGCAATAAGTCATTTGACATGTTACTTGGTCTGTTGAGGGATGTATTACCTAATTGTGAAACTTTGCTGAAGTCTTATTATGAAGCAAATCAATTTCTACGGAGCCTAGGTTTGGGTTATGTGTCGATACATGCATGTAAGTACGATTGTTCCCTGTTTTGGAAAGAGTATGAGGACTTGCAAAGTTGTCCCAAGTGTGGAACATCAAGATGGAGAATTAATGATGGGAAGGGTAAGAAGATACCATGGAAAGAGTCGACGTACTTTCCATTAAAGTCCAGACTGCAATGATTATTCGTGTCAAATAAGACCGCTAAATAAATGACTTGGCATAATGATAGGCCTAAAGGTGACAGAAATACCATGGTTCATCCTTCTGATGGAGAAGCTTGGAAGAGCTATATCCTGACTTTGCTAGAGAACCACGTAATGTCAGACTAGGCTTAACAACAGGTGATTCAATCCACATGGCAATATGTCACTTTCATATAGCGTGTGGCCTGTTGTTCTTTTAGCATACAATTTACCCCCATGGATGTGTATGGATGAGTCATTTTTTATGCTATCGTTGGTTATTCTAGGTCCGAAAGCTGTTGGTCGAGACATTGATGTCTATATGCGACCATTAGTGGATGAGTTAAGTGAGTTATGGGAAGATGGTTTTGATGTTTTTGATGCCTCAAAGGGCAAAAATTTCCGAATGCATGCAACTTTAGTGTGGACTATCAATGACTTTCCAGCCTATGGTACTATTTCTGGGTAGAGCACAAAAGGCTGTAAGGCATGCCTTGTTTGTAACACGCATACTCCTTCTTGTAAGTTACGAAGTAAGATTGGTTACTTAGGTCATCGTCGTTTTCTTCTGTACGATCATCCATAGAGAAGAAGCAAGAAGTTTGATGGCAAGAGTGATCATCGAACTATACCTAACTTACCAGATGGAGATGCTGTGGTGGATCAATTATGTCATGTGGACAATATATGTTATGGAAAGCACC
The DNA here is from genome assembly GCA_029891385.1 of Erythroxylum novogranatense. Classification (NCBI taxonomy): domain Eukaryota; kingdom Viridiplantae; phylum Streptophyta; class Magnoliopsida; order Malpighiales; family Erythroxylaceae; genus Erythroxylum; species Erythroxylum novogranatense. Next base: position 213,398 of record JAIWQS010000259.1, on the reverse strand, counting down.
CCAGCAATAAGAGGAGAAGGAGATTGGAAGGGGAGTTGAATTGGAATAAAAAAATCATTCTTTTTGATCTACCATATTGGCATAAGTTAAGATTAAGACATAACCTTGATGTCATGCATATAGAAAAGAATATTTGTGACAATATCCTTGGTACGTTGATGAATGTTGAAGGTAAAACCAAGGATACAATCAAGGCTCAGCTTGATTTGGAAGATATGAATATTCGAAAAGAATTACACTTGATAAGAGCTGCTGATGGAACTATTATGGGAAAACCTCCAGTATGCTATACAATGTTTTTGGATGAGAAGAAGAAGAAGTTTTGTGAGTTTGTCAAGCAGGTGAAGTTTCCAGATGGATACGCATCAAATATATCTAGATGTGTTAATGTTGATGAAAGGAAGATTAGTGGGCTTAAGTCGCATGATTTTCATATATTGTTACAAAGCATTCTTCCTGTAGGGACGCGTGGCATTTTGAATAAAGATGTGACGGGTGTTTTATTTTCGTTAGGGGACTTCTTTGCTAGAATTTGTAGACGAAGTTTGAATAAGGATGATTGTCAGAAGATGTATCAGGAGATTATTTTAATCTTGTGTAAACTTGAAATGATATACCCACCGACATTCTTTAATGTGATGGTACATTTGGCTATTCATTTGCCAAATGAAGCCTTACTTGGTGGATTAGTTGCGTATAGATGGATGTATCCAATTGAGAGGTATTCTTTAAATTTATTATATTACTCTTAAAAGTTAACTAAATAGTGGCCTATCTAATTATGGTCAATCATTTGTTAAGATTCCTAGGTACACTCAAGGGATTTGTCAGAAATAAAGCACGTCTAGAAGGGTCAATTGCTGAAGCATATGTTGTTAAAGAGTGCACGACATTCTATTCAATGTATCTGAAAGGAATTGAAACCAATTTCAACATGCTAGACCGGATCAATGATATGGTTGATGGTACTGACATATCAGTGTTCTTCCAACAATGTAAGCCAATTGGGTCTAGCAAAATAGTTGCTCTTCCTACAAATGAGTTAGAGATTGCACATTGGTATGTGCTTATGAATTGTCATGAGATAAGTTCGTTTTTCGAGTAAGTTTTGCTAACAAACTGTTAAACTAAGATATGTAATCAATTGAGATAATTCATATAAATTAATTTGATTCAATTTTCAATGATCCATAGTGAGCACATGGATGAGTTGAGGCAACAAAGTCTATTTTATGTTGACAGGAGACATAAAGAACAATTTTGTTCATGGTTTAAGCATCGGGTGAGAAGAAGGTTTGAACGTGGTGTTCATTACTGATTATTTATTATAAACTAATGTTCCTTTCTTGTTATAGATGACGACATTAGCTAGCTCCCATGAAGGATAAAACTTTGAGTCTTAGTATGCATTAGCATGTGGACCTCATAGTTTGGTGCAGAAGTATACAGTTTGCAATACTAATGGAATGCGATTTCGCACTGAAGGCCGTGATGTGTGCAGGATTACACAAAATTGTGGTGTTGCTGTAGCACCCCACTCCCGCTAGACCCGAACCCGATATCGATGGTGATATCCGAGCCCGTGTCCCGCGAGTGTGGCGTACTAGAGCACTCAAATTAGTTCAGAAATTCCGTAAACTAATTTTGTACTTTTTGAAAGCAAACGAGTGCGCAGAAATCATTAAACAATTTGGGCCCGCAATACGAAAACATTTTCAATCAAATACTATTTCGGTACTCACATTACAATCATAACATTTATCAATTGGGCCCACTAAAACGACATTACTAATCTGCAGAATTTGCAGAGTTACAAATTTACATGCAAATCAGAAAGACTCCCAATGCAGACGTAAAACTGATCCCGAACTCAACTCTGACTCTCTTGTCATAATCATACTCCCATTTGTCTAATAGGGTACTCTTCAATTTCCTGTAAAATAAATGCAATGTTGGGTGAGTTTGCGAACTCAGTGAGAAACCATCATCGATGGTTCACTGAACTCATGCATAACGCAAGCAAATTTACAATTTCAGTAAATTACACAATTAATGTCACCATATGAGAATTATCAGGTTCTCATGCAATCACAGGACTCAGAACCTTGCAATTCAGTTATCAGCTATTCTTGTCCCATTTATTTCCATTCTTTTATTCCGAGTTGTGACTGAGCGTTTAAACAGTAAACACGTCGTTGGGGTAGGAGAGCCCTCTGGGTATGCACTACTTCTCACGTGTCAGTAGGGATAGGAGAGCCCTCCGGGTATGCACTAATGCCTTTCGATCTCATTACACAGTAATCGCGTCTTAGGAAGTAGGAGAGCCCTCTGGGTATGCACTACTTTCCACACGTCTTAGGAATAGGAGAGCCCTCTGGGTATGCACTATTCCCGTTTTCCAGTAGTCGAGCTTGTAGCTCTCAGTGGCAGCTCTAGTCACAACCGTTGTTAGTCAATCAATTATGGATTTCATGTATCACATGCAATCAAAACCAATTTCTCGGTCACAGTCATATCAATTAATCATCCTTATATGCCATACACATGTTCAATTCACAATAATTGTGTCACAACCTATCACACTATGTCCAATTTCGAATTAAACCAATCAATTTCAATTATGCACAATTAACACTTCTATCACATAGTCCCAATATTTCGAACACCTGTGGTCCGAAATCAATCAAAACAACACACATTATCCATCCTTTCTCCACATGGCATAAGTGCATGAATTTAAACACATATAGGTTGAGAAACCAACTAGGTTACTCACCTGAACTTCCGAGCTACCTGCCTGGAAGTCTCAGCAATATCCGTGGAATTGTCGTTCCAATGGTGCCTCAATCAAGCTCAAATCTTCAAATTTTCGCAAATCTTCCAACTCCTTCCACCTTCCTCTACCATCCACGATAAATCTCTAAACTCTTGCAAAACATCATTTTCCAAGGTTCCAAGTTGATCTTCAACCAAAGAGAGGGAACCACAAGAATCTCGGGGGAAGAATCGAAGATCACCTAAGAAGAGGGAGGAGAAAATCGCAAGCCCTAAGATGGAGGAGGAAGCTTTTTGCCAAGTTTTAATACTGAGGTATTTAAAGGGGTAACAATTAAACCTCTTATCTTCTCCTCACAATACGTAAATCTCTTTCACTTTTCAATTCCTTTTCCAGTCCAATTCGTCTCCAAATTTCAATGGCTCAATAAGTTAATTTCTAAAATCATATATTTAATTTCCCATAGTCATTGAATAGTCATTTTAGTCCTATAGAATCAATCAGTCGGTCACTCTAGTACATTTCCAATTCAATATTCCAACTCGATTATTCCAAAATTTCGAATAAATCATAATTAAATCTAGTTCTCTCACAAGGCACAATTCATATCATATTCAAAATCAAACGTCGGGAAAATGTCATGAATGCATGTACCTAAATGTGCATGTGCATGAGACTCATTCCTCTAAAATTAGAGGCCAAAATGAATGATTACATTTCAAATATGCGATGCATCAACCTAGCCTGTCCCAATTTACCAATTTACTCTTCCCATCGGGGACGGGATGTTACAATTCTCCCCTCCTAACAAAAATTTCTTCCTCAAAATTTCATATATGATTGATCAGAAGGGCAGGGGAAACGATACAATCACTATATGTTATTTCATCTTATTTCACTATATGATCAAATTCTACCAATTAGCTGAAAACAGTACAATCAATCACCTCCTTTTCCTTTCTCACGCTCTACATTGTCTTAACTGTTTCCTCATGATTATACGCAACTCTTCGCTTTCGGTATCACTAACACATATATCAGATCATAGAAATATTCCCTCATTCTTTACATGCAATACCTTGCGAATCCGAATCATCTTTTAGGTTTTAGACAGACTTCCCAATCTAATCACATCCCAATCACATAGAAGCCACTTATAACAAATTAAAGTCTCCGATTTACACACTTATCTTCATCTCAATGCATTTAGGCCGAAATAATACGCTTCAAAGCATTTCATTAACTGGTTATCGAATTACATCCCTTTAGAATTAAAACACCAGTTTTCTAAGATTCTAATTACCTCGATGTAAGCAACTCATTGTTGTTAACTTTGGATTTTCTCAATCCCTATTACAAGTTCATTTCACTTATCAATTTTGCCTCAAATCAATCATGGTATCACCAATCAACAATTGATATGCTCACAATTAATCTGAACTAAACATCAATTTCATGTCCCAAGAAATTCCAAGAGTATCAGTCTCACACTTTCCACCAGCAGTCAAATATATTAGTTAATCACACATTAATTACTCAATTTCACATTCTACTTCTATTACTCTTTCAATGCACTCTTACTATCACATAAAGCTTCAATTGCCTCCTTGAATTTTCACTAACAGTTCCTTTGATGGGTTTTACCCATACTTCTTAGTCCAGTCACAATTCTCAAATTCTCAATAGCTGAATCCATTCACAATTCCTTGATAAGGTCTACATATTCAAAATTCTCAAATTCAGATTTTGCCATTCTTTCTATACACACCTGCACACCTGATTTAAAAATCCAATAACTCATATAATTCGACAATTTATACTCAGTAATACATTAGGTTTAATAACCTTATCGCCCAAATAGTGATCTCTTGCCATTGAAATTTTCTGCTCAATACATTAAGTTCCCAGCACTCGCTAAATTTATAATCCTCAAACACGAAATTCCTTTCAATTCTTTCACACTATGACATTCCTCAATCATTATCGATTTCTGTCTAAATAATGTCTCCAAACTTTCAAAACATTATCCAGTACAATAAATTCCAAGTCACCAGTCACAAATAGCCCATGAGATTATACTTGTCCCTATGCACATAAAAAATCACTTTACACTATTTCAACAGGTTGCATCATAACCTTTACTGGGACACTTCATTAAATATTGCAAAATCTCCAAATGTCTCTTTTTACATTTGTCAGTCATAAAATTTACACATTTCTCTCCAAACATTATCGTTAAAGAGCTAAGATCAAGAAGCCTTTAACAATCTTTGGACGTATCCAACATACAACCAGGTCTAAAATAACTCCAAATCCCATATACTCGCATTTTGTCATTACCTTTATCGTCATTAAGTCTCCCGATGTGCCATATTCAAGTACTAATTCATCCACAATTTAATTGACCAAATCAAGATTTACTTTTATGAAACTTTCATGATATGAAATTTCCTAACTATGCCATTGCAATATGCCAACTATTCTTCTTCGCTGTTCAGATACGTTTGATATATCATTAATGATCAGTCATTTTCTAATCTAAATACAATTGAAATACTTTACTCTTTGGTAGAACCCTTGACTGACTTTCCTAACTCTTTAAAAATCGAATTTCTCCAATAAGGAGAAATTTTCTTGCAAAGAAGAGTTCCCTAAAATGGATTAAGTCGATCAGAAGATTCAAGTGAACGAAATACTAATGAAAGGACAAATCTGAGATTAATTTGAAATGAATTGAAAGTTGTTTGGGAGTCCTAATCTCAGTAGAGACTCAACTGTAAGCGATAGAATATATTACTGAAAGGGTATGCGTTAGGATAATGTAAAGAATGTGATTGTGTGATGGGATTATTGAATAGTAAAAGGGACCTTAGTTGTGATTATGAGGGGAATACCGGTTCATAAATATTTGTGGAAAAATGTTCGGAAAGTACAAGTGGCTTTGGTGAATATCTTATCTACCTAGTTTGCAACTGTGGCAATGAATTGAAATATGTGGAGAAGCTAGTGCAAAGGAATGTGAGTCAGTGTACGTTATTACGCATTTGATAGCACCCACTCATGCTGATCCAACCCGATATCGATGGTGATATCCGAGCCCGCGTCCCGCAAGTGTGGCATACTAGAGCACTCAAATCCGTTCAGAAATTCCGTAAACTAATTTTGTACTTTTTGAAAGCAAATGAGTGCGCATAAATCATTAAACAATTTGGGCCCAAAATACGAAAACATTTTCGATCAAATACTATTTCGGTACTCACATTACAATCATAACATTTATAGTTTGGGCCCACTAAAACGACAGTACTAATCTGCAGAATTTGCAGAGTTACAAATTTACATGCAAATCAGAAAGACTCCCAATGTAGACGTAAAACTGATCCCGAACTCAATTCTGACTCTCTTGTCATAATCATACTGTAACATCCCGTCACCGATGGGATGTGTACAGTTCATTACATTCAGATTTGTATATGTGCATGCATTATAGTATATTGTATAATTGGCCTTTATGACGTATATGCATGTATGACATATTCCGATTTGATTTGGAAATTTATTTGGGTTAATTGATCTGTGAGAAATTTAATTGGTATAAGAAATGAGAAATTGGAGATTGTAAAATGAAATGGAAATGATTAGGGCAAGTATGATAATTAGGTCAAATTAGGTTTGAGAATTTGATTTGAGTTAGAAATGAGATTTGGGAAGTTGAATTGTGAAATTGGAGTATATGCTAATGAGTTTTCTATTTTTGTGGATTTATAGGAATTTTTCTGGAATTTTCGGAGCAATAGGCCCGGACTGGAAAATTTGATAAATGACTGGTTGATTGAATATCCGGTTTCGAAATTGATTATCCTATGGCACGGACAGGTTAGAAATTTGATTTGAGGAATTATGGTTTAGCCATTAGAATTCGAAAGAAATTAGAATTTGAAATTGATTTGAGGTGGTTTGGATCCGGACTGGTGGTAAGCATTCTAGCCAAACAAGCCCTTGTCTTTATATATATATATATATATGCCCTACCTTAGAATTTCTTCTCCCACGACATTTGCTTCTTCTTCTTCGTTCTCTTCTTCCTCTTCTTGACCAATTTCTCTTGGAGTTTTGAGGTTCTTCATCAAGTAAGTTACTTCTAACTTGTTTTATATAGTTTGATTGGTTGATTTATAGAGTTTATTAGAGGATTAAACATGAAAATCTAAGGATTTGAGTTTAAGATTTCAAAGTTGGTTTTCGTGGTTTTAGGTTGAATTTTAGGAATTTGATTGTTTGATGAAATAGAAACTAAAGACTTGTTGTATGATATGTATGGATTTATTTAGGAGTGGTTTGTGAGAAGAAAATCTGGATTTGGAACCGAAATCATGAAAATCTGGGTTTTCTCGGCGTATACGCAATTGCTTTCATTGCGACGTCTGTGACGTCTGAAGAACACGCCACGATTTAATGAATTGCTTCAGACGCCGCGACGTGGGCCGAAGCGCGCTGCGACGAGGAGGACAAGGCATACGTCGCAACGAACGCGTGCGTACGTCGCGACGTAGGATGCCCGATTCGCCGCGGCATCGAGGAAAGTTATTTCGCCCGATAATGAAATTAGGGTTTTAATATTTGGGGTTTAGGCTATTGAGGATCTATTGGCTATGGATTAAATTCAATTTGGAGATTTTGAATTTGGAAATTAGAAATTTAGTTCGGGAATTAAGGATTGAGATCGGGAAATTCGGAATTAGGTCGGAAATGTCATGATTTGCATAGTATGTACATGATTTGATTCATATGCATAATTAAGCATCGGAATTGGTACCAGTAATAATGTTATGTATATTTTGATTGATATAATGGCTCAGCGGATCATGCGATCGTCTGACATAGGCGAGACTTCCGCGATAACTTGGAAGTTCGAGGTGAGTAACCTAGTTGGTTTCTCAATCTCTAATGTGTTATGCCTTGTATGTGAATTATTTGTGATTACGATTAAATGATTTGCATGAGATATATCGGTATAAATTGTGAAAGCATGCTAGGCATGATTAGAAATCGATGGCCAGCGATTGTGGTGGAGCACATTCTCGATCCGAGTGGAGCTACAAGCTCATCAATTGTGATAAGTGAAAGGGATTAGTGAATACCCGGAGGCTCTCCTATCCCTAGTGCGCGTGGGCATGTAGTGTATACCCGTAGGGCTCTCCTACCCCGAAAACGCGATTACATGTGATGTGCCCAAAATGGGATAACTCGGCGCCTGATCCACAACACTAATAATGAATCGGAAATCATTGTGCATACAATACGTGTTCATGCTATGAATGTGCTATGGACTAACCGCCAATGTGTGATTTTGATGTTGTGAATTTCGAGTTATGATATGTGTTGCTTTATGCGCAATTGTGCGTAATGCATGAATTGGGTAAACCATCGATGATGGTTACTCATTGAGTTTCGCAAACTCACCCAAATTGTGACTATTTTTCAGACATGCGGTAGTGTGACTCTAGCTCTGGATTTTGAGACTTTTCTGCTTTGTGTGCTGCAAGAAGAGGGCATGGCCTGAATGTGTCGGTCATGGGGATCCTTTGGGATATTTTGGGATGACCTAGATAGAGCTTCTGTTTATTTTAGACATATGTAGTTGTAAATTATGACCGATATTGTATTTAGGATTTATGAATGCAATGAGAAGTACTCTTTGGTTTTGAAATTTAGTGATTGTGATCTTCTTGCTTTGATTATATTGATGCCATGAGGTTTTAATAGAAGCGATTGTTTGGTAGTGCACCTCATCGTAAGGTGTGTGTCGGTCGACCTACGGGCGTGTCGGTGTATCTTCTGATGAGGCGCTACATTGGTGATATCGAGCATGGTTTGGCATCTTTTGGGCATAGTATGTTTTAGGCTTCAATTTAGTGAGGAAAGCAAGAAATTGATCGAATTGTGATTTTATTGTAGGTCATCCGTCTTTGGTGATCGAATCGATCCTCGGTGACCAAGGATCGATGGGAGCTAGTAGAGAGTCCTCTGTGCCTATATATGAGGAAGCGACCTCGATGGTTCCCATGAGGCGAACGGAGGTATGATCGCTGCGTGGCGAAATTTGTCGATTTCTGGCGATCTGAGACCTGCTTGAGGCCGAGGTTGGTTAGAGAGGACCGGCGGGTCTGGACGGATGGATTGTGATCTTGAGGAGAAGTTCGATTCTGTTGTCTCTTTGCTTGAGGTCCGGTATCGATGGTGGAAGATTGTTCCGGAGTTCCACGGACCTTGTGTTTTGACTTGGCGGATTTCTGAGAGCTTTCGAGATAATTATATGCCTAAGGTTTATATGGAGATGAAGATGCGAGTTTGGATTTGAGACAGGGTTTATGGTAGTGGCCGATAATGAGGTCCGGTTTAATGAGTTATCGGCATATCGTCTGCTTTTGATTTCTTGAGGCGGATCGGTGCAGGAGATTTGAGGAGGGCCGAATCTGGATATTCGTGCAGAGTTAGCCCCTACGATATGGGCACCTTTGTGGGCGAGGTCACCGCGGTCGGATCGGCGGCTTTTGAGACAGAAAGCGAGTTGAGGTTGGTCGGGGATCTCGGAGTAAGAGATCCAAGATAGCGAGGTAGCTCGGGAGGAGCTTTAGCGAGCGTCGAGGCGAGGCTCAGATTTTGGGAGGTCCCGAACAATCTGGTTCGGTTGAGAGAGGCGATTTAGGCGGTCGGGTAGCGATGGCGATGGTGAGGCTCGGCCAGCTTCCTCCTCTGTGTGAGTTTTGAGAGGAGGCATAGTGGGAGTGTTGGAGGTTCACTGAGCTTGTTTGAGATGTGGCTCGATGGAGCATCGATCGACATTGTCCGAGATTGTGGGAGCTCGATCTGCTTGAGTGGGAGAAGTGGTAGTAACATCGTATGCAAAGAGAGCCGAGGTAGTGGACACTGGATTGAGGCGCAGGCGAGCTCAGAGTGGCCGGAGATTCTTTTATGGGGTTTGGAGAGTGGGGTAGTCGTTGCGCCTCTCGGGCGAGGTCTACGCCATGACCAGGCGGGAGGCCCAGACTCTCGAGATGTGGTCGCAGTTTATACGCTTTCGATTTTGAGGTGTATGCATTGATAGATCCAGGTCCGCGATTCATTTATTACTGTTTGTGGCATGTAGATTGCATGTGCATAGAGAGATGCTTGAAGATGGGTTGCGGTGAGTACACCTTTGGGTAGTACCACTTGCTTTAGGCGAGATCTGTAGGGATGCCCGATTCTAGTAGATTCGGTGATATTGAGTGCATTTGATTGTGTTGCCTCTTGAGAGATTGAGGTGATTTTGGGGATGGATCTCCTTTGCCCATAGAGGCGATTATAGATTGCTATACTAAGGAGGTTGTATTAGAGTCTCTGGTCACCGAAATTTTTTTTTGAGTGTTAGTCAGGTGATTGCCACCATGATGATTCGTTTGTGAGTGCTTTGAGATTGATGCGAGGTGGTTTGTGAGGCTTATTTGGCGCATGTGGTAGACTCTAGAGTGCAGCGAGAGGTTGCAGGATGTCCTGTGATCTGGAGTTCGGATGTGTTTCCGAGGAGTTCTGGGTTTTGCCGCGGATCGGGAGGCGAGTTGAGATTGACCTCATTCCGTGTACCGCTCCTATATCGATACCTCCAGTATAGGATGGCACCGGTGGGCGAGGGAGCTTAAGGCTCGACTTCAGAGTTATTGGATAAGGGCTTCATCGGGCCAAGCGTGTGCCAGGGGAGCTCCGGTATTGTTTGTGAAGAAGAAGGGCGGACTATGAGGCTTTGCATCGATTATAAGCGACTTTTAATCGGGTTCTTGTCAAGAATAAGTACCCTTGCCTAGGATCGATGATCTCTTTGATCAGTTGCAGGGAGCTCAGGTGTTTACCAAGTTGGATTTGAGGTCTGGTTACTATCAGTTGAGGATCGCAGAGGCCGATGTGCCTAAGAGTGCTTTCAGGAGCAGGTATGGACATTACGAGTTTTTAGTGATGCCGTTCGGGTTGACCAATGCCCCGGCAGCCTTCATGGCCTTGATGAATAGGGTCTTTCAGCCATACCTGGATCAGTTTGTGATCGTATTCATTGATGATATCTTGGTATATTCGAGGTCTAGACAGGAGCATGCAGAGCATCTGAGAGTTGTGCTGCAGATTATGAGAGACAGGCATCTGTATGCCAAATTCACTAAGTGTGAATTTTGGCTGGATGAGGTGGTGTTTCTAGGCCACATTGTGTCTGGTGAGGGTATCCGGGTGGATCCTCACAAAATTGAGGCGGTGAGGAGTTGGGAGATTAGAGGCGATATGCGAGTTGAGGAGTTTCCTCGGATTGGCGGGATATTACGGAGGTTTGTCGAGGGGTTTTCTGTGATCTCCGCCTCTTTGACAAGACTTCTAAGGAAGAGTGTGGCCTTGAGATGGACAGATGAGTGTCAGAGGAGTTTCGATGAGTTGATACATCGGTTGACTACGGCTAGCGGTGTTAGCCTTGCCATCTGGATCGTGAGGTTTGAGGTTTATAGTGATGCTTCGCACTAGGTTTAGGCGTGTCTTGATGCGGCATGGGAGAGTCATAGCGTATGCATCGAGACAGTTGAGAGCCCATGAGGGTAATTATCCCGTGCATGACTTGGAGTTAGCGGCTGTGGTGTTTGCTCTGAAGATCTAGAGACATTATTTGTATGGGGAGACGTTCCAGATCTTCACCGACCATAAGAGCTTGAGGTATTTGTTGAGTCGTGGAGCTGAATCGAAGCGAAGGAGATGGTTAGAGCTGTTAAGGATTACGATTGACTATCGAGTACCACCACAGGAAGGCCAATGTGGTGGTGATGCATTGAGTAGGAGATCGCATGGTAGTGCAGAGCCAGTTCAGTTTCGAGGTTGCCATGCTTAGTTGATTGAGAGCACTTAATGTGCAGATAGATTTGAGTCAGGATGGAGTTCTGATTGCGACTCTGAGGCTGAGGCCGGTATGCTAGTATTGCATGAGCGGATTAGGAGAGTGCAGGATCAGGATCCAGTATTGGTTAGATTGATTGACAGAGTCAGATCAGGATGGCGATCGAGTTTGGTGAGGATGACACTTTATGGATGGGCGAGAGGTTATGCGTTCGGATGTAGATGATCTGAGGCGTGAGATTTTGGAGGAGGCTCATTTGGCGCTTATGCCATGCATCCGAAGTCACCAAGATGTATCGTACTCTTAAGTTGCATTTTGGTGGCCGACCATGAAGAGGCATCTGGTGGAGTATGTTCTCGGTGTTTGACGTGCGGCGGAGTTAAGGCCGAGCACCAGCCCCGATTAGGAGATTGCATTCGTTGCCCGTTCAGTGGAAATGGGAGCGTATTCGATGGATTTTATCATGGGGTTGCCAGGGCGCCGAGACAGAGTGATGCTATCTGGGTCATAGTGGACCGATTATTAAATCGGCTCACTTCTTGCCAGATGAGGAGAGCAATACCCTCGATCAGTTGGCCCGAAGTATGTGGCGAAGATAGTTCATTGCATGGGGTCCCGATTTCGATAGTGTCGGATAGGGATCGAGTTTACTTCTAGATTACGGAGGAGTCTGCGATCGACTATGGATGCGAGATTGAACTTGATACAACGTTTCATCCTCGAATGATGGATGGGCGAGTGAGAGGACTATTGATTTGTTGAGGATATGTTGAGAGCCTGTGTTGGAGTTAGGAGGTGCGTGGGATCGATGTTGCCTCTGGTAGAGTTTGCATACAATAATCGATGCAGTAGCATTGGTATGGCACCTTACGAGGCATTATATGGACGTTAGGTAGATCCCCTCTTCTTTGGGATGAAGAGGGTATGAGGATGTTAGAGTGTCCGGTGATCCGGACACACGATTGATAAGGTCGGTGATTGAGTCGCATTAAAGGCTGCTCAAGGCGAGTGAAAGAGTTATGTGGATCGGCGTCGGCGAGAGATGGAGTATCTTTGTGGGAGATAGAGTGTTCCTAGAGTGTCTCCGTGGAGGAGTTCTCGATTTGGTCATAAGGGCAAGTTGAGTCCTCGGTATATCGGTCCGTATGAGATTCTTGAGAGGATAGGACCGTTGGCCTCTGAGTTGGCATTCAGTGAGATGTCTCGATTGCATGATGTGTTCCATGTGAGCATGCTCGGAGATATTGATCGGATTCGAATCATGTAATTCCTCCAGAGATAGAGATTGCGGTGACTTGAGTTATATTGAGGAGCCAAAGCGGATTATTGGATCATGGGTCAAGCGGTTGAGGTCCCGGTTATTCCATTGGTGAAAGTCCTTTGGAAGAACCATTCATCCGAGGAGGCGACTTGGGAAGCGAGGAGCACATGAGGAGGCGACCCTCATCTGTTTGATCGGTCGAGTAAGAAAATTTCGGACGAAATTTTTATTAGGAGGGGAGAATTGTAACATCCCGTCACCGATGGGATGTGTACAGTTCATTACATTCGTATTTGTACATGTGCATGCATTATAGTATATTGTATAATTGGCCTTTGTACGTACATGCATGTATGACATATTTCGATTTGATTTGGAAATTTATTTGGGTTAATTGATCTGTGAGAAATTTAATTGGTATAAGAAATGAGAAATTGGAGATTGTAAAATGAAATCTGGAAATGATTAGGGCAAGTATGATAATTAGGTCAAATTAGGTTCGAGAATTTGATTTGAGTTAGAAATGAGATTTGGGAAGTTGAATTGTGAAATTGGAGTATATGCTAATGAGTTTTCTATTTTTGTGAATTTATAGGAATTTTTCTGGAATTTTCGGAGCAATAGGCCCGGACTGGAAAATTTGATAAATAATCGTTGATTGAATATCCGTTTGAAATTGATTATCCTATAGCACGGACAGGTTAGAAATTTGATTTGAGGAATTATGGTTTAGCCATTAGAATTCGAAAGAAATTAGAATTTGAAATTGATTTGAGGTGGTTTGGATCCGGACTAGTGGTAAGCATTCTAGCCAAACAAGCCCTTGTCTTTATATATATATATATATGCCCTACCTTAGAATTTCTTCTCCCACGACATTTGCTTCTTCTTCTTCGTTCTCTTCTTCCTCTTCTTGACCAATTTCTCTTGGAGATTTGAGGTTCTTCATCAAGTAAGTTACTTCTAACTTGTTTTATATAGTTTGATTGGTTGATTTATAGAGTTTATTAGAGGATTAAACATGAAAATCTAAGGATTTGGGTTTAAGATTTCCGAAAGTTGGTTTTCGGTGGTTTTAGGGTTGAATTTTAGGGAATTTGATTGTTTGATGAAATAGAAACTAAAGACTTGTTGTATGATATGTATGGATTTATTTAGGAGTGGTTTGTGAGAAGAAAATCTGGATTTGGAACTGAAATCTGTCGAAAATCTGGGTTTTCTGGGCGTGTCTGCAATTGCTCGCTGCGACGTGCGCGACGTGCGAAGAACACGCCGCGACGAACAGAATTGCTTCGTACGCCGCGACGTGGGCCGAAGCGCGCTGCGGCGAGGAGGACAAGGCATACGTCGCAACGAACGCGTGCGTACGTCGCGACGTAGGATGCCCGATTCGCCGCGGCATCGAGGAAAGTTATTTCGCCCGATAATGAAATTAGGGTTTTAATATTTGGGGTTTAGGTTATTGAGGATCTATTGGCTATGGATTAAATTCAATTTGGAGATTTTGAATTTGGAAATTAGAAATTTAGTTCGGGAATTAAGGATTGAGATCGGGAAATTCGGAATTAGGTCGAAAATGTCATGATTTGCATAGTATGTACATGATTTGATTCATATGCATAATTAAGCATCGAAATTGGTACCAGTAATAATGTTATGTATATTTTGATTGATATAGCGGCTCAAGCGGATCGCCGATCGTCTGACATAGGCGAGACTTCCGGCGAGAGCTTCGGAAGTTATGAGGTGAGTAACCTAGTTGGTTTCTCAATCTCTAATGTGCTATGTGCCTTGTATGTGAATTATTTGTGATTCTGATTAAATGATTTGCATGAGATATATCGGTATAAATTGTGAAAGCATGCTAGGCATGATTAGAAATCGATGGCCAGCGCTTATGACCGGAGCACATTCTCGATCGAGTGGAGCTACAAGCTCATCAATTGTGATAAGTGAAAAGGGATTAGTGAATACCCGAGGCTCTCCTATCCCTAGTCTTGCGTGGGTACGTAGTGTATACCGGAGGGCTCTCCTACCCCGAAAACGCGATTACGTATGATGTGCCCAAAATGGGATAACTCGGCCTTGATCCACAACACTAATAATGAATCTGGAAATCATTGTGCATACGATGCATGTTCATGCTATGAATGTGCTATGGACTAACCGCCAATGTGTGATTTTGATGTTGTGAATTTCGAGTTATGATATGTGTTGCTTTGTACGCAATTGTGCGTAATGCATGAATTGGGTAAACCATCGATGATGGTTACTCATTGAGTTTCGCAAACTCACCCAAATTGTGATTATTTTTTAGGACAACGGTAGTGTGACTCTAGCTCCGGATTTTGAGACTTTTCCTGCTGTGTGTGCCGGCAAGAGGAGCATGACCCACAGGTCGGTCAGCTGGGGATCCTTTGGGATATTTTGGGGATGACCTAGATAGGAGCTTACTGTTTATTTTAGATATATGTAGTTGTAAATTATGACCAGATATTGTATTTAGGATTTATGAATGCAATGAGAAGTACTCTTTGGTTTTGAAATTTAGTGATTATGATCTTACTGCTGATTATATTGATGCCATGAGGTTTTAATAGAAGCGATTGTTTGGTAGTGCACCCTCATCGTAAGGTGTGTATCAGTGCGACCTCTGGCGTATCGGTGTATGCTCTCTCTGATGAGCGCTATACATACTCCCGTTTGTCTAACGGGGTACTCTTCAATTTCTTGTAAAATAAATGCAATGTTGGGTGAGTTTGCGAACTCAGTGAGAAACCATCATCGATGGTTCACTCAACTCATGCATAATGCAAGCAAATTTACAATTTTAGTAAATTACACAATTAATGTCACCATATGAGAATTATCAGGTTCTCATGCAATCACAGGACTCAGAACCTTGCAATTTAGTTATCAGCTATTCTTGTCCCATTTATTTCCATTCTTTTATTCCGAGTTATGACTGAGCGCTTAAACAGTAAACACGTTGTTGGGGTAGGAGAGCCCTCTGGGTATGCACTACTTCCCACGTGTCAGTAGGGATAGGAGAGCCCTCCGGGTATGCACTAATGCCTTTCAATCTCATTACACAGTAATCGCGTCTTAGGAAGTAGGAGAGCCCTCTAGGTATGCACTACTTTCCACGCGTCTTAGGAATAGAAGAGCCCTCTGGGTATGCACTATTCCCTTTTTCTAGTAGTCGAGCTTGTAGCTCTCAGTGGCAGCTCTAGTCACAACCGTTGTTAGTCAATCAATTATGGACTTCATGTATCACATGCAATCAGAACCAATTTCTCGGTCACAGTCATATCAATTAATCATCCTTATATGTCATACACATGTTCAATTCACAATAATTGTGTCACAACCTATCACACTATGTCCAATTTCGAATTAAACCAATCAATTTCAATTATGCACAATTAACACTTCTATCACATAGTCCCAATATTTCGAACACCTGTGGTCCGAAATCAATCAAAACAACACACATTATCCATCCTTTCTCCACATGGCATAAGTGCATGAATTTAAACACATATAGGTTGAGAAAACAACTAGGTTACTCACCTGAACTTCCGAGCTACCTGCCTGGAAGTCTCAGCAATATTCGTGGAATTGTCGTTCCAACGGTGCCTTAATCAAGCTCAAATCTTCAAATTTCCGCAAATCTTCCAACTCCTTCCACCTTCCTCTACCATCCACGATAAACCTCTAAACTCTTGCAAAACATCATTTTCCAAGGTTCCAAGTTGATCTTTAACCAAAGAGAGGGAACCACAAGAATCTCGGGGGAAGAATCGAAGATCACCTAAGAAGAGGGAGGAGAAAATTGCAAGCCCTAAGATGGAGGAGGAAGCTTTTTGTCAAGTTTTAATACTGAGGTATTTAAAGGGGTAACAATTAAACCTCTTATCTTCTCCTCACAATACGTAAATCTCTTTCACTTTTCAATTCTGTTTCCAATCCAATTCGTCTCCAAATTTCAATGGCTCAACAAGTTAATTTCTAAAATCATATATTTAATTTCCCATAGTCATTGAACAATCATTTTAGTCCTATAGAATCAATCAGTCGGTCACTCTAGTACATTTCCAATTCAATATTCCAACTCGATTATTCCAAAATTCCGAATAAATCATAATTAAATCTAATTCTCTCACAAGGCACAATTCATATCATATTCAAAATCAAACGCCGGAAAAATGTCATGAATGCATGTACCTAAATGTGCATGTGCATGAGACTCATTCCTCTAAAATTAGAGGCCAAAATGAATGATTACATTTCAAATATGTGATGCATCAACCTAGCCTGTCCCAATTTACCAATTTACCCTTCCCATCGGGGACGGGATGTTACAGTTGCAGTGTTAGGAAATTATGGGGAAGACAATATAACATTTTATGGGATGCTGACAGATATTATAAAGCTAGAATATATTAGGGATAAAAGTGTTGTGCTTTTCAAATGCAAATGGTACGATCTTGGAAGTTCGAATATGAGGGTCAATGGCATTGTAAAAAGCATTAACGTTACTAAGTTTTGGTTCAAGGAAGACCCATTTATTTTGGCAAACCAAGCGAAGCAAGTTTTTTTAGTGGAAGATTTGGTACTCGGTTCAAATTGGCGGATTGTTCAAGAATGTGAAGTTAGACGTGCGTATGATATCCCTTCGCATGGTAATGAAGAATGTTCAGATGACGTTGAAGAGTGTAATGAAGTTCCAGTCGAAGTCGAGGAATGTTCCTTAGAGTTTTGAGATAGAACTGATATTGCATTTGATGTAATAAATTATGTTGTATTGGATTCCGAGCAACATTTAAATGACGATTTGGATGACTTAGCGATAAGTAGTAGTGATAATGAATGTGATATTGTATTCCAAGATTTGACCGATGACGATGATGAATAAATTCTTATAATTCAATTCAACCTTTTTGGTTTGCTATTCTTTTGTTATGAAAGAAGTTGGATTGTTTATCTCGGTCCTTTGAAAAGATGATACTGTTGCTTAGGATTAATATTGCTTCCTCACATTTATCATTTCTATACCAATGCATGTAAGCATTTCCAGCTTGGTGTTTGAGATATTGCATACTCATCAATAGCATCAACCATGTAGAGCACTTCATAACCCTTATGTTAATATAGCTGTACTTCTTGATGTAAATGTCTAAAAGTAGCTGCACTTGTTGATGTAAATGTTACTGTTACATTTCAGGTATTTTTGACTGAGAGTTTAACAGATCCCGCAGTTGTGCATTTATTTCCAGTGGTGCAATATCTAGAGGTAATTATGTTGTTTTATCATATATTTAGGTGCATGCCTTTTTACTTGCCAGAAGCTTGAGTTTTTCAGAAAATATTCATTGGTATATTTGGTCAAGAGATCCTTTTTATCAATAATCAATCTCCATATTCTTTTTGCATCTAGGATTAATTGAGTCACCTATAAGGAAATCACCTTAGTCCACTATTTGTTTATATGCAACATCCATGTTTCTCTTTGACTCCTTATGAATAGGGCTGCAATGCCAATACTTTGAATTTGCAGTGACTATAATGTTAGTAGTGTGCCCTAGGCCAATGAACATTTGTGATTCATGTATTAACATTATGATTTGTTAATAATATATTATGAGGTATTCATTTTATATATGCATGTATTTCATTTATGTAATGTGATTTACATTCCATGAATGGTATTAAACTTATGTCATCAAGTATGTGACTTGATAGTAAAACCATAAGTGTTATAATACTATTCTAAATTGTCCCTAGTCGATCATTATTGGTGGAACAATAATGAATTAAGACTAGTATGTGTTCTGATTGATGATCACGTTTTACTGATCATGGATATGAGATATCAAATCAGAAACATAGATATATGTTAGAGAACATATATTGGACCGACCCAAAAGGAGAATACTACATGGTTTCATGTCATTAGTGATTCTCAATATGGTTTGACTTTAGTCCTTTGACCTGAAGTCATCATGGTTCCCTACATGAGGAATTCGGTGTTTTGATATTAGACTAAGTTATTTTTAACCGAATAACAAATAGTCTTATGTTGGACATCAAATGAATCATGCGGAGGGATGTGAATGACGTAGATGGAATTTGTACCTCTCTTAAATGAGAGAGATATCATTTGGGCCTCTTGACAAGTGTGACTGAAGAAATGCATGGCCGTGCTCAAATGAATTGATGAAGAGTCATCAATGTCATTTGTTATAATCAGTCAACTTGGGGATCAAGAAACTATGATTAATCAAAGGTTGACATGTACCATGCCTTGTGATTAATCTTGATATCGTGTTACAAAAGGACTGAGCCTATAACCATAGTTCTGAGTTAAATCGTTATCGATCCTCATTTGATTTGGGTAGTCATAATGTCTTGCTAGAGGCGCTTATGATTTATGGGCCTTGAAGTGTAATCAAGCCCATTGTCAACATCAAATGAGCTACTGATGTTACGCACACAAAGAGCAATGTGATGCAGGCTTATTCTCTTGGGCCTAATTTATTAGGTGTTGAATAAATATATTTAGATATATTTATTGGGCTAGATTCAATTAAGTTGTCGGGCTTTTATTATATATGATATAATGGGTGAAACTTAATAGGGCCTGAATGAGATTAGGGTTTCTATAAATAGAAAGCTTAGGTCTCATTAGAAAAGCGACCTGTTGTCGAAACCCTACCGCCAAGAGAAAGATCGCGGCGCTTACGAAGGTTTTCAGGACGTGCTAGCACACTGCAACCGCAGCCCGGATCGTGCATGCTCGTGTGGATACCGATGAGGACATTAGCGATTTGCAGTGTCTTGGAATCCGAAAGAAGCAATCCATCCACGAAAATAAGGTATTTTCATTAATCCTCGTGTTTTCGATTATACTTGATAATTTTGTATGGTCTCTTCCGCAGCGTATTGTGAATACTCGGACCATATGCGATCCAACATATAAAAAGGTTTATTTTATAAAGAGTACACTGTCACTTTGTGTTTATCTCTACCTATAATGATTGACTTCTTGCTTTCATAAATGTCAATGACCTGTTTCAGATAAGTACTATGGTATAGGTGTCAATCATTTGTGGTTGCTGTTGTAACTTGTTCTGTAGATGTAAGGCTTGTAACTTTAAAGAAAACTAAAGTTAGTAAAGGAGAAGCTAAAATAGATTCATAAGGAGATTTTGATGAAAATATAGGAAGAGTGTTATTAGGACCATTCTTATCTAATACTGAAACACTTGGAAGCCAACAAGCTAGAGGAAATGCAAATTACAAGTTCTGTAATTTGCTCAGACTTAATCCTATCAAGTCTCTAAGGCTTGATGGTTTCAGTGCCTATTTTTGTGAAAACACATAGGCCATTAGAAAGAAGCTAGTAGGTAAATTTGCTCATCCAAACCTTAATGGATGATGGTAAATGCACTATGATAGTCTTTCTTTTTCTTCTTACAGGCTTCTTTTTTGGCTTAA
The DNA here is from genome assembly GCA_029891385.1 of Erythroxylum novogranatense. Lineage (NCBI taxonomy): Eukaryota > Viridiplantae > Streptophyta > Magnoliopsida > Malpighiales > Erythroxylaceae > Erythroxylum > Erythroxylum novogranatense. The sequence goes on along the minus strand of JAIWQS010000259.1, from coordinate 192,956 downwards.
GCCAAACGTGTCTCATTTTAAGGCTCCACATATCCCTTGTTGACTACATATCATACAACTTGTAAATAAAAAATGATCTTCATTCAAAGTGCCCAATTCGCATAGTTGATTTGGGTGAATTGTGAATTGTGAAACATTACATGTTTATTTATAAAGACAGTGAAGAATTCTAGACATAATAATATAAAGAACAAAACATTTTCAATGACATAATAAAATTCATATAAAGAAAAAACTAACTTATATGTCTTAATTTTAGTGTAACTCTCTCTTGGTAATTCCAGATAAATCAAGGTTAGATTAATTTGAGTCTACATATATACAACTTTAAAAAGTCTCTTCAATTACAATAAATAAATTTGTTTAAAAAGTCTCTTAAATTACAAAAATTAATTTGTTTAAAACTGATAGGCAAAACTCTTTAGCGAACTAGCACTTAAAATATAAGTTCTCAACTGATTCTAGTTGTTCTTAACATAAATTGCATTTATTGATTAAATTTAGGAAAGTTAACCTATCCAAGGTTGAAGTTAATCCATGAACATCGACCTCTAGAGGAATGAGACTTTAGGAGGTAGATTGCTATCCCAAGCAAACCTGTTCTACTTGACTTTTCCCCCTACCTAGTTATCTTTCAACTTATAATCTGTGCACCCTACGATCCACACACTGACCATACATCTTTATGAAAGTTACAAATGACTTATTGAGGGAGCTGGATTTCAATCAGAATTTGCACCTACTCTAGTTATCATAAAACAATGATGCATTATCATCATTTCTCACTTCACAGCTAATAAGGTTTGACATTTATTTTCTTAAAATCAGCAACTGTGAGAATTAGAATGGTTTATTTCTGCGTCAATGTTGTATGCTTATGGATTATTTACATGTTTTCCAAGATGTCATTGCTTAATACGATTTTCATTAGGATAGTTATTTACATTCTATTAAAGATGTCATTGCTTAATAGGTAAAGAACAAGGCTTGGAAAAAATTACAGAATAAGGAAGCATAATGTAGGCAACATCAGTATCTTTTTTCTGTTTACATAAGGATTAATATGCTGTTGCCATAATGAACAAGAGAATATGGCTTGCTCACATTATCAGTTCTATAACAAAGCTTGAAATTATGTTGCTTGTTATTTGAGCTATATAAGAGACACAACCTGAATTGCTTTTATTTTTGTTTACACAAAGAATCAACATCCAATCCATGGCTTTCACCATTTCTGTATATGCAACATCCATGCTTCTCTTTGACTCCAAATGTTGATGCTTTGTACTTACTCCGGTCCATGACTCCTTACACAAAGCATAAACAACTACCATTGTACCTACTCCAAGATTAACGAAGGTTTCCATTATAGAGGAAATTTTTGGAGAACTTTAAAGATAGAGAGGTAACTACAACCATAGAGATCAAATATTGAATGCAACAAATCTTAGAGCTCTTTATAGAGATAAATATATGTGATAACACAAAATTGGTTTTGAAAGAAGAAAAAGAACCAAAAGTAAGTGAAATCCTCTCCTAAGAAGTTTGATGATTGCGGGAGCTAGAACTAAGAATAATTAGAAAAAGTGAACCTAGATAATTCAAAGTAATTCCACAAAGTCTTTACTAGTGAAAACTTATATTCAAAGATAAAGTTGGAACTATTAAAACTCTTGAAATAATTTAAAGACTATTCCACTAAGGATTGTACTTAAATGCCATGATTGAGTAGAAGATGGGTAGAACATAGACTTCTAATAAATCTAAAATTCTACCCTCATTGTCAGCCTTTTAGGAAGTGGTACAAAAAAGTTGAGTTGAACAATAAAGAAGAAGTTGAAAATTATGTAAGGTTGGTTTTATTAGACTAGCTAAATATACTGAGTGATTAGCTAACATTATGCCTATAGTTGAGAAGAATGGAAAGTTAAAAAATTGCTTCAAATTTAGGGATTTAAATGCAACTATTCCTAAGGATGAGACATGATGTTGATTATAAATTATTTTATAAATGTAATGATTGTACATTTTTGTTTTCTTTTATGGACTATTTTGTGTTATAATCATATTTTATATCCAAAATTGATGTTTCCAAAACATTTTTCAAATGTAAAGAGTTAATAATGACATTCAAATGGGTCGTAATGCCTTTTGGTCTAAAAAATGTAAAATCCATTTATCAGAGGGTTGTTAATGTTATCTTTCATGATTTAATGAGACGTACCTTAGAAGTTTACATAGAAAATATTGTTTTGAAGAGAGTGCAGATCATATCTAGGATTTACTAGAAGCCTTTCATAAGATGAAAATGAACATATTAAAGTTAAATCCACCAAAGTATGTTTTTAGAGTAAAAGCAACAAAATTCATGGGGGTTCTTAGTTCACAATAAAGTAATTGAGTTAGATAAAAATAAAGGAAAAGCCATTCTTGAAGCAAAATCATCCTAAGATAAGATAAAACTTTAGAGATTTCTAGGCCAGATGAACTGCACAAGAAGATTCATTGCTAATCTAGTAGGAAAAACAAATGGTTTTTTAGACTTATTAAGGTTAAAGAATTCTCTTGGGAGGAAAGGCATCAAATATCATTCAATAATATTAAGGTATACCTAACCAAACCTCCTATACTTAGGCCACTTTGAAAAGAAATTCTATTAAAGTTGTATATTTCCACTATGGAAGAATCTATTCGATGTCTTTTAGCTCAAAGTAATCAGGTAGGATGTGAAAAAGCTATTTATGATTTGAGTAGAATTCTCATGCCAATAGAAAAGAAGTATGTACCCATCACTAAGTTATGGTTAACATTATAACTTGCTTGTTTATATGGTTTCACAGACTGATTTAATGAAATATATGCTAAATAAGCTAGTAATATTAGGAATATGGGAAATGACTTATTAATTTTATAGAATTCAATCTAGTATTCACAAAAGCCTATAATAGGTTAATCACTATCTAACTTCTTAATAAGCATTTAATCAATTGAGGTATTAGAATATATGGGGGGACATTTAGTTCTCAATTATGATAACAATCCACGTGAATTGAAATTCAATGGTCCTAGTATAGAGAAGTCAACTGGTGTTTTGGACTAGTCATAATGACACCAAATGGGACTAAAACTCTTCTCTTCTTTAAAATGGACTTTCCATGTATTAATAATTGGGCAGAATATAAAATCCTGATAATTGGACTAGAACTTTTTTTATTGATCTTGGTGCTAGAAAGTTCTTATTAATGGAAATTCTCAATTTTGTTACCAAAGGCGATAGGAAGTGTCTAAAATATGGAAGAATTTAGTGAATCCTTCCTTCCAGGTTACATTATATAATCAAACCATGGCCATTTAGAGGATGGTCCATCGATCTTATTAGGAAGATATATCCACCATCTTTAAAAGGTTGTAGTTTCATTCTATTGGCCATAAATTATTTTAATGAATGGGTGGTAGTTAAACCTTTGAAGAAAATTGATCAAACAAATGTAGTTAAATTTATTAAAGAAAAGATTATTCATCAATTTGAAATTTCTCAATTGATAACAAGTGATTAGGGCACCATGTTTACGGGCTAGGAAGTTAGGGATTTTGCTAAACATTATGGGATAAAATTGTTAATTTCAAATGTATATCATGCTCAGGAGAATGGTCAAGCCTAAGCATCAAACAAAATAATTATTGAGATATTGGAAAAATGTTAAAGGATAATCCTAGAGAATGACATAAATTTTTGTTAGAAACAATGTGAGCATATCATACTTTTAAATGTACTACTACAAGAATTAGCTCATTTACTTTAACATATGAACATGATGTTGTTCTTCCTATGAAAGTAATGGTTCCATCCTTGAGAGTAGTCAAGAAAAATGGTTTAGAGAAATCTTTTCATGCTCACTAAAGGTTGTGGAAAGGGATAAATGCTCATTGCGTTAAAGAAATGAGCTTATGGACGATTAGCATACTCGTGAATGCTTATATTGCAATGAAAACAATCTTCAAATTAAGAAACAAAGTTAAGTCACATATAACCAGAATGTTGGAAAATGTTGTAAGGACATTCTTTTAGTATAATAGATGGTTGGGTACTAGATTACAAGAAGACATTATCAGAGAAGATCAATTTGTTGCTTATGCTCTTGCAAATAAAGCTAAAATTTTGTTAAGGAATAAAGATTCCAACACTAAGTTGAAGAAAAACAAGATGAACCTCAATTGTTGGACAATTTCTAAACATGGTAAATTCACTAATGTGTCTTGTAAAAAGGATCTTTCAAGGGTAGGGAAATGTAGTACCATGACATAATCTAGTTTGGTGCAAGTACATACTTCTTAGAGCTTAAATAAGAGCAAGAATGTATAACTCACATATTCTTTAAATTTTAATTCACTTAATCATTTTGAAAGGAATTTACAAAAATATGCTTGTTAGAAAACCCTCAAGAGGAATGAGATCAAATTGTGATTTGTTTCTGCAAATTATAGATGCATAACAAAGCAAAACAATGGTACTTCTTTAATACTTTATCATATCTAGTATAAGCCTTATAGGATGAAAGAAACATGAGAATGTCCAAGGGCAGTGAAAAATAACATTAAAGGCTATTTAGAGAGCTACTTAATATAATCAAATTACACATTGTCACATTTGGAGAGAAAATGCATATAGATTATAGTCTTATAACAATATGGAACTAATGTCTATTTTGTATACCTAAACTAATGTTTATTTTGTGTACCTAGAATTATGATTCATGATGTAATGCTTTTCTAGTTCTTTTGTTGTCGCAATCAAAATTATGCACTCCATATTTTGAAAGCAAAGGGCTGTTTGTGTTCAATCATTTGTGGTTGCTATTGTAACTTATTCTGCAGATAAAAAAACTCCAGTTCACATCTTCAGCAACATTGACAGGAAATTTGATGATCTTCTAAACTTTAGATTTAGAGATTTGTAAGAATTGATAGATAGCAATAGTTAAGGACTGACTTAAATTGTGTTATACATAGCTATGAAGTTGAAGAAGTAAGGGTAAACCACATGAATTTGTTTACTGAGATCAACCAAGGAACCTCTCAACTAAGGGTACTGGATCTTAGTTATCTTAGGATGCATGTAACCTAGTCTAATAATCAAAATGAGATATTGTTTACATTACTCCAGTGTTGTGTTTAATGCTTCAACCACTGTTTCCATATGCTATTTCCAGTTCATGGCTTTCACCCTTTCTTTATATGCAACATCCATGCTTCTCTTTGACTTCAATGCATCTCTTTTTAAGCATCAACAAGTAATCTACTTCTGGGATGTGTTCTGGGATATGTTCTGTTCTGTTGTTCACATTATCAGTTCTATAACAAAGCTTGAAATTATGTTGCTTGTTCACATTATCTTGGTTAGGAATACTTTGCAATTTTTGTAATCTGAATTCCCATTCCTCTATATTCTTGCCAATATATCTAAAGGTAGACTAATCAATGATTCAGCTTCAGAAAGTGAAGATGCAATATAGCATGTAGGAGGTTTAGGATTTACCTCTGTAACAAATTTCAACCCAGGAAACTTAACATATCCGTAAAGACTATTACCATACTATGTTCATAAGAAAGATTTTTAACATGTTAGCATGATTAGGTTGAGGTTATAAGATTGTTCAATTATTGTAACAAGTGATATTAGAGTGTTGTTATGGTGTGTATATTTACTGATGTGACCATCAACTTGCAAAAATAAGTTAAATACTAGTAATTCCTTGAAGATGTCATTGCTTAATAAGAATTGACATTTTAAAAACTGGAATGGCTGTTTCTCTGCTTCAAGTGATGACAACTAGGCATTCTGTCGAACATTTCCTTATTTAAATATCTGTTCTCGTTTGGATTTTAATCAGGTTATATATGACACAAATGGCTTTCTGATGCATTTGGACTGATGCATGTAAACATTGTACAACTGTCAATATGATGCACAAATCTTCATTTACATGTACAAATCTCCATTTGGGTTGATGCATGTAAACATTCTCAATATGATGCAAGTGTTTGTATATCATATTAACTTTTCATTGTACATTTGGTAGACAATTACAGCCCACTTTTCATTATGCAAACACTTACTTATGAGTACTATAAACTGATTTGGTGAACATAAAAATTATAATGACAGTAAGTAATAGTGACATAGGAATTGAATCAAACACACAAATCAAACAAATAGTTTTCTCAATAAACTTTATCTTCAGCAACATTTTCTTGTTGTCTTTCATGTGAAAAGTGGAAATGCACGCTCTTTTGAATAACTTCTTGTCATTGTTGACTTCCTCATAATTGACTACAAACAATTCCATTATTGAGAGCATGTCGGTCTTTCATATTGTCTTTAAATATGATTGATGCATATGTACTTTGAAATCTAATCTCAATTTGGATGTTGACCAATAATTTATAATTTTGTGCAGCAAAAGTTGGAAATCAAGGGAATGAGGACTAACAACGAAGTACATGCTACTGTGAAGAAGTTTCTTGCTTTAAGGTCCAAAGATCAAATATATAGTTTAAAAAAGCATTTTACCCAGCACGACAAGGATGTTAAGCCGCATAATGTCACAGTGGCATAGTGGATGGACTTATGCGAATATTAGGAGCAATCAGCTACAACGGTTAGTTTATTTGATCACTACTATTTTTACAACTTATTATATTTTAGTATTTATGAATTATGATATATAGATTTTACAATACATTTTCTTACGTGTACGATTAGGAAAAAAGTCAAAAAGCAAAATGTTGGGCTCGGGTCCCGGATCCTCGATTCCCGAGGTGGCCCCTAGGGCTGCGCCGGCATCAGGCGCCCCAAAATGTCGAACCCGATCCCAACATCCATACAAATCCATAATTCGATACACACACATACATTCACATAATCTACTCAGGCATTTCCATAACATTCACATCTATGAATGAAACACCCCAAAAACTAAGGGGCTTCATACCATTGCAAATTAAAGGAAATTCAGCAAGTATTCTCAAATGCAGCATAATACGAAATAAAATTTAAAATCCAAAATACATAAGTATGCTCCATGATGATATGCTGGCGGGGTAACCAAGTACTAACTTAATACAAGGCTCCTAACTAGCTCGAAGTTTCCGATGCTTTGTAAGGTCAACAATCGTCTCGATCTGCACTTGAGGAGGGGAGAGTAATGGGGTGAGCTGCGAAGCTCAGTGGCATATACGTTTATAGCCATTGGCAACGAGCCACACAATCAAGCAATATGCATATACATATAGCAAGTCATCAATCTATAACATTTCAATCATCAAAAAATAGTTCATATGAGTGTACAATATAACACTTTAACATGTGTCATGCTCATCAATTCAATCATGTATGCATAAACAATTGGCTCGAGAGTTCCGTAAACGATCCGGATAAACCGAAGTTAAATCCGTAAACTATCCGAGTTCGATTTCTCAAGGATCTTGTTGCATCAAGCGGGCAGCCGGGAGAAGGCTTTTTATGTCGACGTGCACGTGACTCCATCCATAACTCTCTTACCCAAACATAACACATAATCCATTCGTTTCATGCTCAAAGCATTTTATCAAAGCTTTTCGAAATTCTCATTCTTTTCATTTTTGCAAAATGCCATAAGGCCTATCAAGCCATGCATAATCATAGTCATAATGCAAATTCAATATTTCTCATATAATTCAACACAAGCAAGTCACATAATGCAAGCAAGCACACATAAGGCAATTTGCCCATACACACAATAACCATAAACATATTACCCACCTAATATCGCTCGAGTATCCGACTCACTGGTGTCCTTCCTCTTGCGATTGGGTCAAATCGGCTTGGTTCCCTATAATAAACCAAGTTCTCAATCAATATCCATAGATAATATATTCACGAAGCTTGAAAATTCATAAGGCAAAGTATAAAATTCTCCACTCGACTTCTACCTAAAATTCCGAACCCTTACAGGCTAATTCCGAACTTCCCTTCTTCATAAAACTTATAACCCTTTATTCCTAGATCTCAACGAATCCAAAATCACCTCAATTGGACATCTATACCAAAAGATATGCCCACAATACCAAACTTCATCTTTGCTGACAACAGGGGTTCGCCGCGGCAAAGCCCCGCTTGTCGCGGCGAGCGCCCGTGCTCACCTCGGCGTACACGCATGTCGCGGCGAACATAGGTTCGCACGTCGCGACGAACCCATCCCCGCACGCCACGGCGAATAAACATTTATTCGTCGCGACGTTGCTTCCCTTACTCGCACGCCGCGACGTGTTCATACGCACGTCGCGACGTGCGGGTCTGGAGAACGACTCTGAAACCCTATTTCCAGTATTTCCACACTTTAATCCTTTCACAAACATAAATGCAACACATCAAAACATTAGATCAAGACTTATACCATATTTCTAACCCATTCTAAGGTTCCAATCCATCATAAACGCCACAACCCAGAGATCTAACCATTTTTTTACCCTAAAACCCTAAAACCACCGATTCTCTACATTCTTCATTCTTCTAAGTTTAATCTAACCAAAACAAGGTTAACGCAAGCAGAACTTACCCGAAAATCACGTTAAACGGTCGAAAATCTTCAATGGTCGAAATCTCTCTTCTCCTCTCTTCCTCCTTCACGACGGCGCTTCTCCTTCTTTCTCTTCTTCTTTCTATCTTCTCTTTTCCTTCTTTCTATTTTCTTTCTAACTCTTTAAACCTAAGTCAAAGACCAACATGCCCTTCTTAACAACGCTTTAACCTATCCAATGCCCTCATAAACTTTTACCCATTAATTCTCATTTCAACCACATTAAACGCAAATCATTCACTAATACTCCCATTTTAAATCAAACTAAAGCATAAACACATAATTAAAAAAATTCAAACTTAATGACATCCTAAAAAAAATTCGGGGTCCAACATTTTTCCCCCTCTTAAAAGAAATTTCGTCTTTGAAATTTACCTGAATCATCGAAGAGATGCGGATACTTCTCACGCATGGCTTCCAATGGCTCCCATGTAGCCTCCTCTACCGAATGATTCCTCCACCAGATTTTGACCAGCTGAACCTGTTGGACCCCGTCTCCGAAGCCCAACATTCGGACCCATCCAAATAGAAGACCCACAACCGAACACATATGCTAATCACAAATAGGGAAAATTTCACTTTATAAAATTCGGGTTAGCTCTTGATAAAATGATCCTCGGATCTCACGATTCCAACGCAATGGAATCGCTCAATTCGAGTTAGGAATGAAGATGTTATGGTTAAAACACTATCTCAAGAAAACAATCAAACCGAGCACTACAAACTTCGGTAAGCATTTGAAAATCTTAAAGGCTTAATCACTGATCGGTCTCTTCATAAAACTTGTAGGTTTATGCCTCTAGTTTAATTTAAAACAAGAATCGCTTTGGTCGGAGCTCTATAACTCAAGATGTTTTAAAATTTCAAGCATAGTCACCCTTATCAACTGATCGCCATGCTTCGTTTCAAACCACCATTTTCAATTTGAAAGAAAATCTGATAAGTCCAGTGTAGAAAGGTAGAAAAATCTTTTAGAAATCCAATGCTTCGAGAATGAGGTCGATCGGAGGTCTGTGCAAAAAGTTATGGCCAAAAGAAGGAAGAGGGGTCGTAAGACAAAAACAGACGATAAAATGAGACGAAGATGACGTCATCCTTAGCAAAAAAATCAGACGGAGATGATGTCATCCTCAGCAAAAATCAGACGGAGATGAACAGTAACATCGTCTGATTTTTGCTACAGTGCATCGTCTGGTTTTGCTCTGATGCATCGTCTGTTTTTGCTACGATTATATCGTCGGTTTTTGCTGATAAAGCATCGTCGGTTTTTGCTACAGTACAGCTCCACTTGCAAAGGTCATAACTTTCTATTTCGAACTCCAAATTTAACAAAATTGGTGTCTATTTCATAGAGAAAAGAAAGATCTACATTTTTCATGATGATCACTGACCCAAATTCCAACTCTATAAGGGTCAAAAATGGTCACAAAGGTTCTGTCTAAAAATCTGTCATTTGACAGCACCTACATTTAATTCTAACCACTCACACCTACCATTTTAATCCCTCATAAATAGCTTATAAACATTTTAGAAGAACCCTACAGCTCGCCTATCACTCTCAAGGAGTCATGAAGCTCCCATACAATCCTCTAACAACACAGAAATATCAGAAAATGCAACATACCCGCAATTTACAAAACTTTACAACTCCTAACCTTGGAAATTTTCTTAAGCTCTTTCAAGGCAAAACCCAGCAGACACCCAATGTAAATCTCCAAACTTAAAAGAATGGTACACATGCTTCACACATAGGTCACAATCAACAAAAACATATAATGAAGAGAGTACTAGAGCTCTCATTCTCTTTTCCAATCATAAGAAAGATTCATGCATAGCTTTGGTTACATATTGGCATATTCATCAAAATCAAGTACAAAACACAAAAGATGAGATGCTCAATGGTCAATATGCTTACAAAGCTATTCCTAAAGCTAGTTATTAACTTAATACAAAAGTTCCTAAGTTCTTGGAGTGATGTCGATGCCTTGCAAGGTACAACTCTCAACTTGAATTTTCACCTGAGGAGGGAGAATGGGGTGAGCTAACACGGCTCAGTGGCTAACAAATTTATAGCCATCACATAATGAGCCACACACACACAATTAATAATCCAAAGCATTAGCAATTTACATAATAGGTTGAAAACTCAACTTTATCACACAAGGCATAACATAGAATCATCTTGCAACTAACACCCATCTTATGCATCATAAACACTTATAAATGATGAAATGCACACAATTGGCTCGAGAGTTCCATAAACACAACGGAAACCGAAGTTTACCGTAATCACGATTTGAGTCCATTTTTGGATCTCGTAAGCCTAAAAGCAGCAGCCGGGAGAAGGCTAATGGGGGTCAACGTGCACGTGACTTCACAAAGGGGTTCTCTCTCGCCCAAACACAATCAATATGCTGACATATCCAAGCACAATAATAGCATTTCATGCTTCTTTCATACTTTCAAATCATCATAGTTTCGCACTCTTCATTCAAAGCAATGTAAATACACTTTCAATATACACATATTATAGCAAAGATAGAACACATAGGGCATTTGCCCATTACACAACAACTATAAAAATGTTACCCACCTATCGTCGGAAATCCGGATTCACGATTGCTCTTCCTCTCTCTCTTGAGTGAGGTTTCCTTGGTTCCCTTCAATAAAACACATTTCGAAGCTCATTGAAAAAGTCGAAACATTCAAGAATCGATAAATCGATAACGAAGTCTTAAACCTAACCTACCCATAGCCCATTTAAGCTAAAATAACCATAACCTTCCCTAACCTCCATAGATCTCACCTTCTCTTCCATTTTCTTCAATCTCTACACAAACCCTAACTTCCATCCTACACCATTTTCGAATCTAACTTAAGAAAAGATGAAAGCTTACCTTTCTCACTTGATTTCTCTTCTTTTCTCTTCTTCTTCTTCTCCACAAGCCTCCCACGATTTTCTCTCTTCCTTTCTTCCTTGGGCCGAAAGCTATTCTTCCTCCTCCTCTAGTTCACGTTTTCTCTCTTTCTTTCCTTTGGTAACTCACGACACTCTTCTCCTCCTTCTCTTCCTTTTAATTCATTTAGCCCTTTTATTCTCACTTTAAACTCCTCCCAAAACTACATAGTTTTGCTATTGGCTCCTCCTCCTCCTCTCAAGCCCACTCCACATATCCATTAATTTCTAACTTCTAATCTCCAAGCCCAACATAAAAATATTTACATAAACACATAATTAAATCAATTAAGACAAAATAAAATAATTAACTAATAAATCCATAAATAAATAATTAATTAATTCAAATAAAATAAAATAAAAATAAAAAAAATTTGGGGCCCAACAATTCTCCCTCCTAATAGAATTTCGTCCTCAAAATTCTTACACAATCCATGAAGAGTAGGGATACTTCTCCTCATGGCTTCCAAGGGTTCCCAAGTAGCTTCCTCGGTCGAATGGTTCCTCCACAAGACCTTAACCACTTCACAATCTTATTCCTTATCACTTTTTCCTTTGAATCTAAGATCTCCACTGGTTGCTCCTCATAACTCAAATCCTCTCTCAACTGAACTTCAAGGTTGAACTATATGCGAAGGATCCGACCTATATCTCCTCGGCATCGACCATATGGAATACATTATGAATCTTAGACAACTCCGATGGCAAATCTAACTTATAAGCCAAAGGCCCAATCCTCTCAATGATCTCAGATGGGCTATATACCTCGGGCTAAGCTTACCTTTCTTACCAAACCTCAAAACGCCTTTCCATGGAGAAGCTCTAAGAAACACCTTCTCACCCACTTCAAATTCCATCTCTTTCCTATGGGCATCCGAATAGCTCTTCATCCGATCTTGAGTGCTTAAGCCTCTGTTTCACTAGCTTTATCTTATCAACTGTGACTCGCACTAACTCAGCCCCACAAACTTTCTTTCACCTTCCTCATCCCAACATATAGGAGTTTTACATCTCCTACCATACAAGGCTTCATAAGGCGCCATCTGAATTCCCGAAGTGATAGGAATTGTTGTGTTAATTCAATCAAAGGTAGGTGATCATCCCACTAACCTTTGAAATCCAAAGCACAAGCCCTCAACATTGCCTCCAAAGTCCGAATGGTCCTCTCCGACCGTCCATCGGTCTGCGGATGGAAAGTCAGTACTAAATGCAATCGAGTCCCCAAAGCCTCCTGCAAACTCTCCCAAAATCGGAGGTAAACCTAGGATCCCTATCGACACTATCGAACTCGGAATCCCATGAAGTCCGATCACCTCATCCACATACTTCTTAGCCAAAACATTGAAAGAATCATTCGACGAATTGGCAAGAAGTGGTGACTTAGTCACCCTATCCACAATCACCCATATTGCATCATGCTTCCGCTAGATCTCGCAATCCCATCGTAAAATCCATAGTTATCTTTTCCCATTTCCACTCCGAATAGGCAAGGATTAAGCTTGCTTGAAGGTGCTTGGTGTTCACTTTAACTCACGGGCACACCAAACATCTTTAGCATACTGCTACATCTTTCCTCATTCCTTTCCACCGTAAATGCTCTTTCAAATTCGATACATCTTAGAACTCCTGGATGCATTGCGTAAGGAGCATTATCGCCTCATCAAGAATTTCATCCTCAACTCTAACTTGCCTCGAACACACAATCTACTACCCACAACCATCAATCCATCTTCCTTTACTTCTACATTAGACGGCTTTCCATTCTTTATCTCTTCCCTGCTTACTCAAGTACTCATCCCGATCCCGAAATTCCTTGATCTTCTCCTTCAAGACCGGCCTCACCACAAACTTGCCAAAATACACTCAGGCCCATCTTGCCTCAACATCACATCAAGTCTGCTAAATCCTTCAAAGAAAGGAAGGTACATTGTCTCCACATATGCCATGGTGGACTTTCTACTCAATGCATCGGCAAACATTAGCTTTCCCGGATGGTAGTCTATCACCGTCATAATCTTTTAGCAACTCTAACCATCGCCTCGCCTCAAATTCAGCTCTTTTTGGGTCAACAAGTATTTAAGGCTCTTATGATCTGTAAATATCCTAGTGGTAACTCCATACGATAATGTCTCCAAATCTTCAATGCAAAGATTATAGCGACCCAACTCCAAGTCATGGATCGGATAGTTCATCTCATAAGGCTTCAACCGCCTAGAGGCATAAACAATCACTTTCTCTCCTTGCATCAATACACACCCTAAACCCTTCACAGAGGCATCATCAGCACAATGTACCCATCATTACCGAAGGCAATGTCGAATCGGTGCGGTGGTAAGTCGCTTCTTCAACTCCTCGAAACTACCACCGCACTCCTCGGTCCATTCAAATTTTGATTCTTCCTTGTCAACTTGGAAAGTGGAGCATTATCAAGGAAAAGCCCTCCACAAACCTCTGTAATATCCAAATTAATCCCAAGAAACTTCTCACTTCACTACATTCTTTGGCGCTTCCCATTTAACCACGACTTCTATTTTTGCGGATCCACATGCACTCCTTGCTCGAGAGATCACATACCCCAAAATACCACTTCCCTTAGCCAAAATTAGCATTTATCGAATTTGGCATACAACTCATTCTTCCTCAATGTCTCCAAGGCAACCATCAAATGATCCTCATGCTCCTCATCACTCTTAGAATAGACCAATATATCATCAATGAAGACGATGATAAATTGATCTAAGAAGGACCTGAAGACTCTATTCATCAAATCCATAAAGAATGCAGGAGCATTCGTTAACCCGAAAGGCATAACCAAAAACTCAAAGTGGCCATACCTCGTCCTAAAAGCAGTCTTTGACACATCGGTCTCTTTAATCCTCAACTAATGATAACCCGACCTCAAGTCTATCTTGGAAAAGACTCTCGCCCCTTGCAACTGATCAAACAAATCATCTATCTGCGGAGCGATATACATTCTTAACGGTGGCATGATTCAACTTCCTATAATCCACACATCCGCAACGACCCATCTTTCTTCTTCACAAAAGAATCGGAGCTCCCAAGGCGAAGAACTCGGTCTAACATAACCCTTCTCTAAAAGATCCTCCAATCTGCTCCTTAAGCTCCTTCATTCCGCTGAGCCATCCGATAAGGCGGAATTGAGATCAGCAAGATGCTGAATGAAGCTCAATGGGAAACTCAATTTCCCTAGGAGGAGGTCTGGCAATTCCTCGGGAAAGACATCCGGAATTCCACGACCACTCTTGGAATGTCTTCCAACCTCCCTCTATCGCCTCCATATCTAGCACATAAGCCAAAAAGGCCTCACACCCCTTGCTCATCATTCTCTCGCCATCATAGTGAAATAACCCGAGGTGGACTGACTTTTCTATCTCCCATGAGTATCACTTTCTCTGCTATCCTCTAGCTCAAACTCCACCGCATCTTACTTTACAATCTAAAGTAACATGATACCTCTCTAATGTGTCCATACCTAGGATCACATCCAATCCTCCCATCTTCAAAGGCATCGATCCGCCACCAATTTTCCTCCACTAATCTCTATCTCACAATCTCTATACACTGATCGATCATAATATATTGGCGATTGAGTACTCACCATCGTGGAGTATCAATGGGCTCAAACTCCTCCTAGAAATAGTCCCACCAAGACACAAAGGAATGGGTAGAACTCGAGTCAATCATAGCAAGCACATAATCATCAAACAGTTTAACCATACCCGCTTACAACTTCGCGCGGTCTCTCGCCTCCTCTCGAGTCATGGCAAACACTGACCGAACTTGCCCTCTGGATCTGCTCGAGGATAAGCTCTCTTGGGACCTCCAGAGCTACCCACTTCATCCTTCTTTCGAGCCCTCGCCTCTGTCCTTCTAGAGAGCATCCGAGATCCCTCTCTCTGTCCGGCTGGGACAAAACTTAGCGATATGCCCTTCGCCACAATTGAAGCATGCTCCAATCAATGCGACATTCTCCTCTATGGAGATATCCACAAGGCTCACACTTAGGAAGGGTGGTCTCCCCATCTCCTCTTCTACCGCCCCCACCGTTGAGACTTGGTGGAAGCGGAAGAAGTCCTCATCGATGCAGGCGGCTCCCACCGGTACTCCTCTCTCGGATCAGACAGAAAGGCTCAGCACTTCTCTCGGTATAAAGTAACACCTCCCTCCCGAACTGCTCTCTTCCTTCCTCTTCCTGTTAATTGCACTCTTGATGTTCTCGAGGTTCTCAACCTCGCCACGCTTCAACTAACTGCTGCAAGTCACAAGTTACAGTCTATCACCTTCTCTCGATAGCAGTGCAAACCGACTCAAATCGACGCACTTAGCAGCCTCACTCAGCCTCATCTCCGCAGATATCTAGCCAACTGTGAACCGACGCTCGTATTCAGCGATTGTCATCTCCTCCGGGTAAGACTTAGGAACTCCCTCGCTTCTGGCGAATGTACACTTCAGACAGATACTTCTTTACAAGACAGTCAGGAAGTCTCCCATGTCAATCCCATCGGTCTCAATCGACTCCGGCACAGCCTCCCACCGATTGCAAAGCATCACCACAAGCAGGTGGCAGCATAGACTACCTCTCATCATCCTCGCCTCCATCCGATCCAACACTCTCGGTCTTCCTCAACCAGTCTCGGCTTCCTCGGGATCCGTGGTCCGTGGAAGTCCACCGCTTCGCACTTCTTAGCTTATCAAACTGCCTTCCCCTCTTAGCCGGGCCAAACGAGGCTTTGTGGCATTTGCCCTATAGCTCGAACAAAAGCTTGGGTAAATGCTTGGAACAGCTGAGGGTCTAACGTGGCACTTGCTCGCAGACAGACTAGGTGTCTGCTGAGTGCTGTGAACGAGGCTCACTACCCCCCTGAGGGCCTCTGCCACTCCACAGGGGCTCACAGACTCATCCGTGCTCTCCTCTCTCGGTGGAGAGTCAGGTGCAATGAACCTTGCAAAACTCCTCGTGTCCTTCGATGAGGTGGCATCGTACTCCTTCAATGAAAATACTAGTGATTAGCTACAATTCGTTTTTAAGCTTAGTTCCTATATTTATGCATGATATGCATGTCACGTAATGCAAACAATCAATTCATAAAATAAACATTTAATCACATACAATGTTCCCTACTATACATTTTAAGCCTAGGAGTAAGCCTAAGCTCGATACCAAACAATGTTGGACCCGTCTCCAAGCCCAACATTGGACCCATCCAAAGTAGAAGACCCACAACCGAACACATATGCTAATCACAAATAGGGAAAAATTTCACTTTATAAAATTCAGGGTTAGCTCTTGATAAAATGATCCTCGGATCTCACGATTCCAACGCAATGGAATCGCTCAATTCGAGTTAGGAATGAAGATGTTATGGTTAAAACACTATCTCGAAGAAAACAATCAAAACTGAGCACTACCGACTTCGGGTAAGCATTTAAAAATCTTAAAGGCTTAATCACTGATCGGTCTCTTCATAAAACTTGTAGGTTTATGCCTCTAGTTTAATTTAAAACAAGAATCGCTTTGATCGGAGCTCTATAGCTCAAGATGTTTTAAAAATTCTGAAGCATAGTCAGCCCTTATCAACTGATCGCCATGCTTCGTTTCAAACCACCATTTTCAATTTGAAAGAAAATCTGATAAGTCCACTGTATAAAGGTAGAAAAATATTTTAGAAATCCAATGCTTCGAGAATGAGGTCGATCGGAGGTCTGTGCAAAAGTTATGGCCAAAAGAAGGAAGAGGGTCAAGACAAAAAGCAGACGATAAATGAGACGAAGATGACGTCATCCTTAGCAAAAAAATCAGACAGAGATGATGTCATCCTCAGCAAAATCAGACGGAGATGAACAGTAACATCGCCTGATTTTGCTACAGTGCATCGCCTGGTTTTGCTCATGATGCATCGTCTGGTTTTGCTACAAAGGCATCGTCGTCTGGTTTTTGCTACAGTGCATCGTCTGGTTTTTGCTACAAGATCTGACTCCACTTGCAAAGGTCATAACTTTCCATTCCGAACTCCAAATTTAACAAAATTGGTGTCTATTTCATAGAGAAAAGAAAGATCTACATTTTTCATGATGATCACTGACCCAAATTCCAACTCTATAAGGGTCAAAAATGGTCACAAAGGTTCTGTCTAAAAATCTGTCATTTGACAGCACCTACATTTAATTCTAACCACTCACACCTACCATTTTAATCCCTCATAAATAGCTTATAAACATTTTAGAAGAACCCTACAGCTCGCCTATCACTCTCAAGGAGTCATAAAGCTCCCATACAATCCTCTAACAACACAGAAATATCAGAAAATGCAACATACCCAGAATTTACAAAACTTTTACAACTCCTAACCTTGGAAATTTTCCAGCAAGCTCTTTCAAGGCAAAAACCCATGCAGACACCCAATGCAAATCTCCAAACTTAAAAGAATGGTACACATGCTTCACACATAGGTCACAATCAACAAAAACATATAATGAAGAGAGTACTAGAGCTCTCATTCTCTTTTCCAATCATAAGAAAGATTCATGCATAGCTTTGGTTACATATTGGCATATTCATCAAAATCAAGTACAAAACACAAAAGATGAGATGCTCAATGGTCAATATGCTTACAAAGCTATTCCAAAAGCTAGTTATTAACTTAATACAAAAGTTCCTAAGTTCTTGGAGTGATGTCGATGCCTTGCAAGGTGCAACTCTCAACTTGAATTTTCACCTGAGGAGGGAGAATGGGGTGAGCTAACACGGCTCAGTGGCTAACAAATTTATAGCCATCACATAATGAGCCACACACACACAATTAATAAGCCAAAGCATTAGCAATTTACATAATAGGTTGAAAACTCAACTTTATCACACAAGGCATAACATAGAATCATCTTGCAACTAACACCCATCTTATGCATCATAAACACTTATAAATGATGAAATGCACACAATTGGCTCGAGAGTTCCATAAACACGACGAAAACCGGTTTACCGTAATCACGGCGAGTCCATTTTTCGATCTCGTAAGCCTAAAGCAGGCAGCCGAGAAGGCTAATGGGGTCAACGTGCACGTGACTTCACAAAGGGTTCTCTCTACCAAACACAATCAATATGCTTGACATATCCAAGACAATAATAGATTTCACGCTTCTTTCATACTTTCAAATCATCATGGTTTCGCACTCTTCATTCAAAGCAATGTAAATACACTTTCAATATACACATATTATAGCAAAGATAGCACACATAGGGCATTTTTCCATTACACAACAACTATAAAAATGTTACCCACCTATCGTCGGAAATCCGGATTCACGATTGCTCTTCCTCTCTCTCTTGAGTGAGGTTTCCTTGGTTCCCTTCAATAAAACACATTTCGAAGCTCATTGAAAAAGTCGAAACATTCAAGAATCGATAAATCGATAACGAAGTCTTAAACCTAACCTACCCATAGCCCATTTAAGCTAAAATAACCATAACCTTCCCTAACCTCCATAGATCTCACCTTCTCTTCCATTTTCTTCAATCTCTACACAAACCCTAACTTCCATCCTACACCATTTTCTAATCTAACTTAAGAAAAGATGAAAGCTACCTTCTCACTTGATTTCTCTTCTTTTCTCCTTCTTTCTTCTTCTCCACAAGCCTCCCACGATTTTCTCTCTTCCTTTCTTCCTGGCCGAAAAGCTATTCTTCCTCCTCCTCTAGTTCACGCTTTCTCCTCTTCTTTCTTTCCTTTGGTAACTCACGACACTCTTCTCCTCCTTCTCTTCCTTTTAATTCATTTAGCCCTTTTATTCTCACTTTAAACTCCTCCCAAAACTACATAGTTTTGCTATTGGGCTCCTCCTCCTCCTCAAGCCCACCCACATATCCATTAATTTCTAACTTCTAATCTCCAAGCCCAACATAAAATATTTACATAAACACATAATTAAATCAATTAAGACAAAATAAAATAATTAACTAATAAATCCATAAATAAATAATTAATTAATTCAAATAAAATAAAATAAAATAAAAAATTTTTGGGGCCCAACAGAACCGTCTTGTTCTGGAGGACTTTATCTTTAGTATCCAAAATTTCCACTAGTTTCTCCTCATAACTCAGATTATCCTGCAACTGAACCTCACTAGTCTTAATGATATGAGAAGGATCTGATCTATACCGTCTCAACATAGACACATGGAAGACATCATGGATCTGAGACAATTCTGGAGGTAACGCCAATCTGTAGGCGAGTGGTCCAATCCTCTCAAGGATCTCATAAGGACCCACATACCTCGGACTCAACTTACCCTTCTTGCCAAACCTCATCACTCCTTTCCAAGGAGACGTCTTAAGGAACACTTGCTCACCAACTTCATACTCCATCTCCTTTCGGTGAGCATCAACATAACTCTTCATCCTATCCTGTGCTGCCTTAAGTCACTGCTTAACCAAATTGATTTTATCAACCGTCGTCTGAATCAATTCTGGTCCTTCCAATTTCCGCTCTCCTTCTTCATCCCAACAAATCGGAGTCCTACACCTCCTGCCATACAATACCTCATATGGAGCCATCTGAATGCTCGAATGGTACGAATTATTATAAGCGAATTCGACCAATGGCAAATGCTCATCCCAAGCTCCTCGAAAATCCATCACACAAGCCCGAAGCATCCCCTCAAGTGTTCGAATGGTCCTCTCAGATTGACCATCTGTTTGAGGGTGAAAAGTCGTATTAAAAGTCAACTTCATCCCCAAAGCTTCCTGCAAACTACCCCAAAATCTCGAAGTAAACCGAGGGTCCCTATCGGACACAATCGAATCCGGAATCCCATGCAGTCTCACTATCTCATCAATATACTTCTTTGCTAGCACATGCAAAGAATCAGTCTGCTTAATCGCCAAAAAGTGAGCTGACTTCGTCAACTGATCCACAATCACCCAAATGGCATCATGCCTCCTACTGGTCCTTGGCAAACCCATCAGAAAGTCCATAGTCACCCTTTGCCACTTCCATTCCGGGATGGACAATGGCCTTAACTTGCCCGAAGGTGCCTGGTGTTCAACCTTAACTTGCTGACACACTAGACACTTCCCAAGTCACAACAGCTTCTATCTTCTTTGGATCCACATGCACTCCTTGCTCTGAGATCACATGTCCAAGAAATGCAACTTCCCTCAGCCAAAATTCGCATTTATCGAATTTGGCATACAACTCATGCCTCCTCAAAGTCTCCAAAGAAATCCTCAAATGCTCCTCATGCTGCTCATCACTCTTGAAATAAACCAAGATATCATCGATAAAGACAATGATAAATTGGTCCAAGCATGACTTAAAAACCCAATTCATCAAATCCATAAATACTGCAGGAGCATTTGTCAATCCGAAAAGTATAACTAGAAACTCAAAATGCCCACAGCGAGTCCTGAAAGCAGACTTCGGCACATTCGACTCCTTAATCCTCAACTGATGGTAACCCGATCTCAAGTCTATCTTAGAGAAGACTTTCGCCCCTTGCAATTGATCAAACAGATCATCTATGCGAGGAAGCGGATATCGGTTCTTTACCGTGACCTGATTCAACTTCCAGTAATCTACACACATCCTCAACGATCCATCTTTCTTCTGAACAAAAAGAACCGGAGCTCCCCAAGGCGAAGAGCTCGGTCGAATATACCCCTTCTCCAACAACTCCTCCAATTGCTTCTTAAGCTCTTTCAATTCTGCCGGAGCCATCCGGTAAGGCGGAATCGAAATCGATGCCGTACCTGACAGAAACTCAATGGGAAACTCAATTTCTCTAGCTGGCGGTAGTCCTGGCAATTATGTAAGAGAATTATTGAAAATCAAGGAAATATTAAATGTGAATGTGAGGAGAATATAGGTTCGTGTATATTTTGTATAATTATGTTCTGAAAGTACGAGATTGATATAATGAATGTTTATTTAACCCAGGGAGTGATCTATCGTAAATAAATTTGGTTATGTGGAGAATTTAGGGTAAAGGAACATGTGTTAGAATATGTTATGATGAAACAGAGAAAATTATAAGAAAATTGTTCCTCATTGGGGACATTCGATAATTAAAGAGTTATATGAAGTAATTAGGGGTATAAGGAGTTTATTGTATTACAGAAGAGTAAAGTGTCTCAATTGTATTTAAATCGGAAAGTGACTATGATTATCGATGATCGATCAAACGTATTTAAAAAGTGAAGAAGATAAATTGGCACCGTTGAGGAATTTTATATCATGCAAGTTTCATAAGAGTGAATCTTAACATGATCGAATGAATAGTGGATGAATTAATATACGAGCATGGTATATTGGGAGACTTAATGAAGATATAGGTGTTGATAAAATGCGAAATTACAAGTGATATATGTATACGGAATTTGGAGTTAATTAGAACTAACTGAATGCTGGATGCATCCAGAAATTATCAAAGATTTTCTGGTTTAGCTTTGACAACAATGGTTGAGGAAAATCGTATGAATGGTATGACTGATGATTGTGAAAGAGACATTTGGAGAAATGTTTAGCTTAAGTATTGACCGTATCGCTTTAAATTGGAGATTTTGCAAAATATACTGAAGTGTCCCAGTAAAGGTTATGATGCAATATGTTGAAATGGTGTAAAGTGATTTTATGTACCTAGGGACAAATATAACTTCATGGGTTGTATTGTGATTGATGATTTGAAATTTGTTGTACTGAGTGTTGTGATGGTTTTCCGCAAGTTCACAGCTCTCAAGTAGTACAGCATAATATCGTCCACAGGGAGTAATTGTGTAAGTACCAAGCTTGGATCACTCAATTAATTGGACTAAGCTATTGGGTAGGATTGGGAAATTAAATTAAAAGAAAATTTAACTATCAAAATAAATAAATAGATAAAACCGATGGCGATTGTGTAAAAATGGGGAAATAAATTAAGAAAATTAACTAGCAAAAATAACAAAATCAAGCTAAAGAAAATTTGTGAATATTTTTAGGCGTTAATTCGAATGGAATGTGATAAGCTTCAAGGATGGTTCCACTTTTAGCGCTTTTTATGGACTTTACCCGGATCAATTTATTAGGCGAATTTTTGGTTGATAGAAGGTTGAGCCTAGAGTTTCTTAGATCCTTTTTCAAGGTATCAAAGGAGTATTACGCAATAATCTTAGTCTACTATCGTAGCCTTAGCAATCAAGCATAACCCATTATGTTCTTTGCTCGCCTGGTTTTCTCTCATAAATTCAGTCTATGTCTCAACATGTTGGACCTCGCTGCCAGAGCCCAACATCGGACATGAGAGCGTGGTGCTGTATGCGTGAGGTGGAACGTGTAAATTAAACGATTAAGGAAAAAGACCATCGGAAGCTCAATGGACCCACCGTGAACAAACGCAAACTTGCTTTCGTGATTAAATCAACCACATCCGTAAATCATTATCCAAAAGATGAGTTTTACAAAGCTTTAAGAACATGTAAAACCAAATTATAACTTTGAATTCGAGAGCCAAAAATACAAAATACCCTTGAACCAATGATACTTGAAATGTAACTAAAGCCTTGACTTCCAAAAATATAACATTGAAAATTAGTAAGCATAACAAAATGAAGTGCTGCCATAACTCGTGACTGACTCGGTCTCTTGCTCGTCACCTGAATGGGGGAGAATAGAGGGGGTGAGCTATAAAGCTCGTGGGAACATATTCATAATATAACAATAAGCAAAAGTATTCAAAAATAACTCATCGTCGTGGTGCTTGTTAAAATCATAGCAATTGAGCATGTAAGAGTCATTATCTTGAAAATGCTTGATTCTTGAACAATTCATGATGCATGAAACATAACAACAGATCATAAACACATAACATAACATAATGGTTTGGGTTAGTCCCTGATTCATGACGTGCTACACATTCCCATCGAAATGGTTGTGTAGACGTAGTTTCGTGAGGGAAATCCTTGTGAGGAATCTTGTGCCACTTGCGGGCAGGAAAGAGAAGCCTTTTCGTGAGTCAATGTGCACTTGACTGTTTGTGAGGGATATACCGCAAACCCACATAATATGCATGATTCAAAATCTTGTAAACTTGATTGCCAAACTGGCACTTGCTTGGAAACTTGCTTGTCATACATTTCGGAAAGCATGATTTCATATGCATGTATTCTTGAAAGGAGAAAACTCCTTTTTGAAACCTTTTTAATAATCATGAATGCAAATCATATAATCATTCTACAATAGCACGTAATGCAATCATTGATGATGCAATTTAAAGCATGAAACCTGTCTTGATTTGAACTAAACAATGAGTAACTTATTTACTTTATTATAAACATAAACCCACCTTGAATTCCTTTCTTGTTCTTGCCTAAGAATGAGTTTCATCTAGATCCTCTTGCCTCACTTGATTTCCTAAAATAAGAACCAAAATCCCATTCAATAACTCATGCTGAAACAATATTTCCATTCTTAACTTCCATCCAAAATTTCATATCCTTAGAGACTGATTCAGAACTTCATTACTTCACAAAACTTGTAGATCTATGACTCTAGTTTACAACGCATAAAAAATCACCTCAATAGGACTTCTGAAACAAAAGATATGCTCAAAACATCAAAATTCATCTTTGCTGGAAACTGGGCCTCGCTGCGACGAAGGTCGCTGTCATGACGCGGGTTCGGCACGCCGAGCGCGGCGACCTTATGCACGTCGTGGCGTCTTGACCCCCGCACGTCATGGCGCGTGGCCTGATACACGTCGTGGCATGCAGCCTTACGCACGTCGCGGCGTGCGGGTCTGGAGATCGACTCCAAACCCATATTTTTTGACATTTTCAAACCTTAATCCTTTCCTTTCTCAAATACAACACATCTAACCCTTGAATCATGTCCTATACTTCCTTTCTAAGTTCATTCTAACACAAAATCATCAACAAAACACAACAAGATCAACAACCCTAAGAGATTTTCCTCATTTTGCCGAAAATCCTAACTCCAACGATTCTACCCCATTCCAAGCAATACTAGGGTTCAATCCATCTCAAACAAGAATAAAAGAGCTAAACTTAACAAAGATTACTCCAATCCGAGCGAAAATCCTTAGAACCTAGCTTTCCTCCTTTCTCTTCTTCTTCTCCTCTTCCACCGTAACTCTCTTCTCTTCTTTCTCCCTTTCCTTCTTTCTTTTCTTCTAATTCTAACTCTTTAAGCTTAAATGAAACACAAAGACTATAATGCCCCTATTGGTTAAGCCTTAACCATCCCAACTTAAGTGACTTGCCCATTTTACCCTTATACACTTTTATTCTTTCTTAACCACTTATTCCACACTAATCTCAAATTGATCTTAATTTTCCTCTAACACCTCCAATTAAATCAAACTATACAATAACTCAAACAATTAACATAATTCATACTTAATAACATCAATAAAAGAAAATTTGGGGCCCAACATTTCTCCCCCTCTTAAAAGAAATTTCGGCCTCGAAATTGACCTGAATCATCAAAGAGACTTGGATACTTCTCCTTCATGGCATCCAATGGCTCCCACGTGGCCTTTTTCACTAAATGGTTCCTCCACAGGACTTTAACTAGTTGAACCGTCTTGTTCCTGAGGACCTTTTCCTTTGTGTCCAAGATCTCTACTGGAATTTCCTCATAACTCAAATCGTCTCTTAACTGAACCTCCGAAGCCTGAATGATATGAGAAGGATCCGATCTATACCTCCTCAGCATGGAAACATGAAAGACATCATGAATCTGAGACAATTCTGGCGGCAACGCCAATCTGTAGGCTAGTGATCCGATTCTCTCAAGAATCTCATAAAGGCCCACATATCTTAGACTCAACTTGCCTTTCTTGCCAAATCTCATTACTCCCTTCCAAGGAGACGTCTTGAGGAACACTTTCTCACCAACTTCATATTCCATCTCCTTCCGATGAGCATCAGTGTAACTCTTCATCCTATCCTGAGCTGCCTTAAGCCGCTGCTTAACCAGATTGACTTTATCCACTGTCATCTGAATCAATTATGGTCCTATCAGTTTTCTCTCTCCTTCTTCATCCCAACATATCGGAGTCCTACACCTCCTTCCATACAATGCCTCATATGGAGCCATCTGAATGCTCGAATGGTACGAATTATTATAAGCAAATTCGACCAACGGCAAAAGCTCATCCCAAGCTCCCTTGAAATCTAACACACATGCTGATAGGATTGAAGTATCTTATATTTTCTTATGCATTTACATGTGATTTCAATCCTATTTTTATGATAAAATTCTCAATTTGTGTTGACTATGAGGTTAGATTTATTGATATATTTTTGAGATCAAAAAGAGAAAATTTTCTTTAGCAAATTGGAGCACAATTATTTTTCAAGTTAAAAAAAATAATTAATAAGGATTATGGGCTGCGTTTCACGCAAAGCAATCACTGAAAATCATATTTAGGCGTTACACGTATGTAACGCCGCCATACAAATTACAGTAACGGTTAGCAACGCACGCGACATCGCAGAAAACGCGGTGTCTTTGCGTTAGAGGAACGGATGGAAGGGTTTTAACAGGAAGTTTTAATTGTCTTGTCAACATCACAACAAGGCAACAGGTGGACAGCGTCGTTTTTGGAGCTACGCAGCACACATTGCGTAAAACGCAGTGTACTGCGTTAGTGAGGAGAGGCAGCACACTAGGACGCCAAAACGCAGTGGAGAAGCAGCGCAGGAGCAAGGTTTTAATGAAGGGTTTTAACAACAAATAATTTTTGTCTTGCCTAGTGGACAGCTACAGTGCCGATAGGCACAGTGGACGGGAGAAGCTGAAGCATTAACGCAGAACGCAACACGCAGGAAGTCCAACGCACAGTGGACTAAACAAGCTTCAGAAATAAAACAGGGAGCAACCACAGTGGGTGGCGCAACAATAACACAGGAGAAGATTTTAGTTTAGGGGTAACATTTATTTGTCACTTCATCAACAGTGGAAGAGAAGGGTTGCGTTGTTGACAGTGAAGAACCAATTTAGGGATTTTTGGTTAGGGATTAAGATGGGGGTTAAAGCTATTTGTCAGAAAATACCTATGAAGGGCTAAACATCCCGACGCCAGTTCGGAGGTAATATCGACGCCGACGACCCGGGTTAAGTATTATTTTAATTATTTTTTTGTTTCTTTCTCTCATTAGAAATTGATTGTGTTGTCCGATTTTAATTGATTTGGGTATTGTGTATGAATACTCGAATTTTCGCTATTATTCGGTTGTTTATGTATGAACCCATTGGGTATTGTGATTTGATAATTTTAATGCGTTCATTGAATTGCTAATTGCAAACCCATTGCTAAAATTTCAATTTAACCCGTAATTGTTATATTGAAATTCGTTTGTAGCAACTAATGATTCGTAATCATTAGGGATAACATGACCTAGGTTAAATGACCCGAGCTTATGTGGTTGTTGCCTTGATTAATCGGTTTTTCTAATTACGTAATGCTACTTGCCTAATTAAATCTAGAGATCGTATCCTAGGTTATTAGGTGGTTAGGTTTAATCAACGATCGTATCTTGATTAAACAAAACCTAAGGAAAACTCCTAGTTAATTTTAACCACGATTGATAATTTCTAGAGAGGTTAAAGAACAAAAATTAATAAAATATGTTTAATCGGGGTGTAGGCCGAGATTGAACCAAGAACCGGATCCTTACTGTATTCCCCACATTTTTTCATTTTATTGCATGTTTTCTTTAATTTGTTTTTATTAGTTAGTTTTATTTTATTTTCATCTTTAAAATACAAAACCCCCCATTAAGTGTAAACACCGATTAATTTCTTTTCATAAACTCCACACACACATTCTGTGGGATCGACCTAGACTTGCCACTGCTACAGTAGTAGTCTAGTTATTTTAATTTTAACTAGCGTTACGACGCGCGGTCAAATTTTGGCGCCGTTGCCGGGGAATGTGGTGTTTTAGTTTTTGTTTGTGATTTAATTGATGTTTTGTATATATTTGTTTGTGATTAATTTTTTTTTCTGTTATTTGGTAATCTTTTCATTTTCTTATTTTGTGTTTGAAAAAAAAATCGATATGGACGGAAGTAATTTCTTTTATAATTCATATTCTCATTCCTATAACAATGTTTGGACTGATCAACCTAACTTTTGTTATGGATGGAATGATCATCAGAATTACTTCCATGATAGTTTGCAGGACACACAACAATTCTATGCACTGACGAAGCTTCCTATCATGACTCCGACATCTCTCGAAAAAGTTGAGTAATATGGTGCAAAATTTCAGGAGAATACTTTACAATTTGAGGGATGGAGGCAATTTCTAGAAGACACATATTCTATCTCCCAAGTTCCGGAGAGCCATCATAATTCAGGTGCATCTTTAGAAGAAATGGTTAACAAACTTTATGCGACACTTTGCAATTTCATCAAGTTATCTTGGCAGAAATGCATGAATTCGACAAGAGATAATAGTAGGCAACAGAGGAGGAAAACTTAATGGGTCGATGGCGCAAGCCTCGATCGCCTAGAAGCACAAAGAGAAGAGGAGCAGTGTCAACCCGAGGTGTTCCCAATTGAAGTCTGCTCGAAAATTTGCAAAGTGATAAGGAGCTTGAGAATTTTGAGGTCCATCCTCAACTAATTGTTTGTGTCGAAGAAGTAGAAAGGAGCTCAAGCCATAAAGGACATATCTTTTAGCTCGGAGGTAAGTACTGAGTCCATAATTATTTTTGAAACTAACTCTTTACCTTTACATTACAGATTGGAGGAATTGAATGATGAAGAAAAAGGTGAAGAGACGTTCGAAATATTTCCAGATTGTATGGACACAGTCAAAATTGAGAAGTTGAGGATAGGTAAGATACTGAAGGAGGATGATGATCGACTAAGGCCCTATCCGACACTACCTCACGTGGAAGAGCCACATGTAATTCCTGAGGATCATAATTTTGTCACGTGAGGAGAAAAAGGAGTCGAGCCAGCCACCCTAAACAAAGGCGCTTCTTGGGAGGCAACCCAAGGGAAGTAAATTTCTTTTCTTTCACATTTTTGCATTACTTTTTATTTGCATGTGTGTTTTCGAATTTGTTTGTTTTACTTGTTTTTAAGTTTTCAATCAAAATGAGAGAAAGAATAAAACAAATGAAACAAGCATTTTCTCATTTTTCTATTTTTTCTGGGATTATATAATCATGATTAGAGTGTGGATTGACTATAGAATTTCATAGCAACTTTAGCATGTACATTTGCTCTTGTGATTGGTCAATATGCATTATCTTTAAGAGTAGTGACTAATGGTAGACAAAGCGGTGAGAATTTGAGCCTTATTTGATTGACACATCTATATCAGTCTCATTGTTTTTTGATAATGTGTGACCTTCATGACATGTACGTCCCGATTTTGCATTGAATTTCTATTCGAGACCACATTTTTATCACATGCATTAACATGGATATGATTAGGCATTCTTTATTTTTCATAAGCTACATTGGCCAAATGACCTACCCTATTGACATGATTTTTCCCTTGATAAACCCCTTTGAACTTTAATCTTTCTTTTTGTATAAACCACATTTTATGCTTTTAAACTTAACCAAATGTCCTACCTAAGTCATAAAGCTAGTGGAACATTTGTGATTGTTGAGGTTGTGGATATGCAAAATTTTAAGTGTGGGTCAGATATATGTGAGGTTGGTTATAATCTTGGGATGTTATTTTATGTCTTATCATTGAGATTCTCATGTTGATGTAGTTTATTTTAATTTTATAAAAATTAAAAAAGAAGAAAAAAAGAAAAGAAGAAAAAAAGAGAAGCAAAAAGAAAAAGGAATTATTGAAAATAATTATCAAGGAAGAATTGCATATGTGTTTAAAAATGTTTATGATTTATGCATCTTCCTAGAGTTGTAATGATTGAGTTATTTGAGAATGTTGAATATGAGGTTGAGGTTTCTTTGAAAGGTTCACTCTTGTTATTTCATTGAGATAAATTGTATGAGTGATTCCGTTGGATTGATATATGCTTCATGTGGTTTGTGTGTGAGAGTTGAATGAGGTTGTGAAATGTAATTGTTGCATTCGTCATAATTGACGGTACCCAGTTTTTAATTGAGTGTTACTTTTGTTTCACTAGCTTTGATGACTTTCATGCTACTTAACCTAAATATACCTCACCTTACCCTTGCCCACATTACAACCTTGAAAAGTCATTTGATTCATGATTTTGCACGTGAACATTAGTGGTGGAGAAATGAAATGATATGCAAAGTTATGGATTGTCATGTTCATGAATGGTATTGAGTGTACCCATTGACATATTTTAATTAAACACATTTCTGAGTCTACCATTAGATTTCTCAGTTTTTGAAGATATTGAATGTTGATTGATCATGAGTAAAAGCTTGGAATGTTGATTTCTTGCTATGATGTTTGAAAGTTATTCATCTTTGCTTGTGATTATATTGTCTTGGAAGATATGAGAATTGAGTAAATGATTTAAATCCTTGAGCTTAATTTGGATGTTTTGCCCGAGGACGGTCAAAAGTCAAGTGTGGGGGTATTTGATAGGATTGAAGTATCTTATATTTTTTTATGCATTTACATGTGATTTCAATCCTATTTTTATGATAAAATGCTCAATTTGTGTTGACTATGAGGTTAGATTTATTGATATATTTTTGAGATCAAAAAGAGAAAATTTTCTTTAGCAAATTGGAGGATAATTATTTTTCAAGTTAAAAAAAAAATTAATAAGGATTATGGGTTGCGTTTCACATAAGAATATTAACGCTTGCGTTTAGGAACGCAACGTCTTACAGCGCGCATAACTTACATAAAACGCAGTGTGTTGTGTTAGAGGAACGGATGGAAGGGTTTTAACAGGAAGTTTTAATTGTCTTGTCAACAGCACAACAAGGCAACAGGTGGACAACGTCGTTTTGGAGCTACGCACCCATATCACAGAAATGCAATGTCTTTGCGTTAGTGAGGAGAGGCAGCACACTAGGACGCCAAAACGCAGTGGAGAAGCAGCGCAAGAGCAAGGTTTTAATGAAGGGTTTTAACAACAAATAATTTTTGTCTTGCTTGGTGGACAGCTACAGTGCCGATAGGCACAGTGGACGGGAGAAGCTGAAGCATTAACGCAGAACGCAACACGCAGGAAGTCCAACGCACAGTGGACTAAACAAGCTTCAGAAATAAAACAGGGAGCAACCACAGTGGGAGGCGCAACAATAACGCAGGAGAAGATTTTAGTTGAGGGGTAACATTTATTTGTCACTTCATCAACAGTGGAAGAGAAGGGTTGCGTTGTTGATAGTGAAGAACCAATTTAGGGATTTTTGGTTAGGGATTAAGATGGGGGTTAAAGCTATTTGTCGGAAAATACCTATGAAGGGCTAAACATCCCGACGCCAGTTCGGAGGTAATATCGACACCGACGACCCGGGTTAAGTATTATTTTAATTATTTTGTTGTTTCTTTCTCTCATTAGAAATTGATTGTGTTGTCCGATTTTAACTGATTGGGGTATTGTGTATGAATAATCGGATTTTCGCTATTATTCGGTTGTTTATGTATGAACCCATTGGGTATTGTGATTTGATAATTTTAATGCGTTCATTGAATTGCTAATTGCGAACCCATTGCTAAAATTTCAATTTAACCCGTATTTGTTATATTGAAATTCGTTTGTAGCAACTAATGATTCGTAATCATTAGGGATAACATGACCTAGGTTAAATGACCCGAGCTTATGTTGTTGTTGCCTTGATTAATCGGTTTTCCTAATTCGTAATGCTACTACCTAATTAAATCTAGAGATCGTATCCTAGGTTATTAGGTGGTTAGGTTTAATCAACGATCGTATCTTGATTAAACAAAACCTAAGGGAAAATTCGGGTTAATTTTTAATCCACGATTGATAATTTCTAGGAGAGGTTAAAGAACAAAAAATTAATAAAATATGCTTAATCAGGGTGTAGGCCGAGATTGAACCGAAGAACCGGATCCCTACTGTATTCCCCACATTTTTTCATTTTATTGCATGTTTTCTTTAATTTGTTTTATTAGTTAGTTTTATTTTATTTTCATCTTTAAAATACAAAACCCCCATTAAGTGTAAACACCGATTAATTTCTTTTCATAAACTTCACACACACTACGTGGGATCGACCTGACTTGCCAACGCTACGTAGTAGTCTAGTTATTTTAATTTTAACTAGCGTTACTGACATGGGTCAAATTTTTGCTAGCGCCGTTCTTTGGGAATGTGGTGTTTTAGTTTTTGTTTATGATTTAATTGATGTTTTGTATATATTTGTTTGTGATTAATTTTTTTTTCTGTTATTTGGTAATCTTTTCATTTTCTTATTTTGTGTTTGAAAAAAAAATCGATATGGACGGAAGTAATTTCTTTTATAATTCATATTCTCATTCCTATAACAATGTTTGGATTGATCAACCTAACTTTTGTTATGGATGGAATGATCATCAGAATTACTTCCATGATAGTTTACAGGACACACAACAATTCTCGTACAGACCAGAAGTTTCCTATCATGACTCCGGTACATCTCTGAAAAAGTTGAGTAATATGGTGCAAAAATTTCAGGAGAATACTTTACAATTTCGGAGGGATGGAGGGCAATTTCTAGAAGACACATATTCTATCTCCCAAGTTCCGGAGAGCCATCATAATTCAGGTGCATCTTTAGAAGAAATGGTTAACAAACTTTATGCTGACACTTTGCAATTTCATCAGGTTATGCGGCAGGAAATGCATGAATTCCGACAAGAGATAATAGTAGGGCAATAGAGGAGGGAAAACCTAATGGGTCAGATGGCAGCAAGCCTCGATCGCCTAGAAGCACAAAGAGAAGAGGAGCAGTCGTGTCAACCCGAGGTGTTCCCAATTGAAGTCTGTTCGGAAAATTTGCAAAGTGATAAGGAGCTTGAGAATTTTGAGGTCCATCCTCAACGAATTGTTTGTGTCGAAGAAGTAGAGAAGGAGCTCGAAGCCACAAAGGACATATCTTTTAGCTCGGAGGTAAGTACTGAGTCCATAATTATTTTTGAAACTAACTCTTTACCTTTACATTACAGATTGGAGGAATTGAATGATGAAGAAAAAGGTGAAGAGGCGTTGAAATATTTCAGTTGTAATGGACACAACAAAATTGAGAAGTTGAGGATAGGAAGATATCAAGGAGGATGATGATCGACTAAGGCCCTATCCGACACTACCTCACGTGGAAGAGCCACATGTAATTCACGAGGATCATAATTTTGTCACGTGAGGAGAAAAGGATTCGAGCCAAACACCCTAAACAAAGGCGCTTCGGGGGAGGCAACCCAGGGAAGTAAATTTCTTTTCTTTCATATTTTGCATTACTTTTTATTTGCATGTGTGTTTTCGGATTTGTTTGTTTTACTTGTTTTTAAGTTTTCAATCAAAATGAGAGAAAGAATAAAACAAATGAAACAAGCATTTTCTCATTTTTCTATTTCTTTTGGGATTATATAATCATGATTAGAGTGTGGATTGACTATAGAATTTCATAGCAACTTTAGCATGTACTTTTGCTCTTGTGATTGGTCAATATGCATTATCTTTAGAAGAGTAGTGACTAATGGTAGACAAAGCCAGTGAGAATTTGAGCCTTATTTGATTGACACATCTATATCAGTCTCATTGCTTTTTGATAATGTGTGACCTTCATGACATGTACGTCCCGATTTTGCATTGAATTTCTATTCGAGACCACATTTTTATCACATGCATTAACATGGATATGATTAGGCATTCTTTGTTGAAACCATAAATTTTTCATTTCATAACCTCAAAGCAGTAAATTACACAACTGTTATTCTCTGTACAAGTCCAAAAGAAAATCGAACATAAACCTAGCTAGGTCATCCCTCAAAAAGTGCCAGCTGACCGACCTGTGTGCTATGACTTCTCTTGCCAACTCAATCTACATGGCAGGAAAAGTGTCTCTGGAGCTATGAGTCTACTCTCTCGATCTTGAAAAATAATTTGCAATTTTGGGTGAGTTTGCGAACTCAGTGAGGAACTATCATCGATGGTTCACCCAATTCATGCATATACACAGGTATAACACAGATACATACAGTTATTTCACCAAAACACATTCAGAAGTACCACATGATTGCTACATCAGTCAAAGGAACCAATTCAAATGCACATGAAATGCGTATGTGACGCTTTTCCAATTTATTACGTTGTTGTGACCGAGCCCCTAAAACTGTCCCATTAAGAGCGATTAAGCGGTGAGCCTTAGCTCAATCATCTGTGGCTCAAGGCTCAATCACGTTGAGCTATAAGCTCTCGTTGGCTGCTCTGGTCACAACTGCCAATTACTGATAATGCAATTATGCATGAAATGCATATGTCCAAATAAAACAGAGTCAACATCATAACTGATCCCAATTCAATATATTCACACAAATCACTCACATGAAAATCACATATAGCACTTCTATGTCAGAATCTCCCAATCCATCGGACCTTCGGTCCGCAATCCAGGCACAAACAAACACAATCGTCCCACCATTATTCTCCACAGAGTTATAAGTGCAGAATTATAAACACTTACTAACCGAGGAACCATCTAGGTTACTCACCTAATCACTTCCGAGCTAATGTCGGGAAGTCTTTGCAACGTCCGTGGGATGACGTTCCAACTGTGCCTCTATAACAATTAAAATGAGTACACATTACCAACTGTATAGTTAGAAATATCAAACAATACACATGAAACCATTAAAACGTATACAATGCATGTTTATGGCATTCCCGGCCCTAATCTAAAATTTTTCCATCATAACAATTCCACCTAAAGATTAGAAATCCAACGGCATCGAAATTACTCAATTCGGGCCTCAATCGGTCCAAACATAAATAAAACAGTGGCCACATAACTATTACCAGGACCCACGTCAATTTTCCGTCCAAAAATTCCCAATTTCCCATGAAATAAAATTCAATGTCTCACGAATCCGACGCCTCAAGAATCAGGTCAATCGGACGTCGGACGGACAAGTTATAAGCAAAAGAATGGAAAAGGTCGATGCAAGTAATTTATCTCGAGAATACAAGTCGACTTTACGCTATCACATGATGCATAAGTCGACTTCTCAAGATACAAGTCGACTTACATTACTCCCATAACAGATCTGGAAAACTTTCTCCAACATGCCAAACAGTACAACAGTTTATAAAATCCGTAACTTTCAATTCCTTAGTCTAAAAATTACACAATAATTATTCTCAGAAATATCCCAATGTTATCAACAACTTTCATGAACAACCCAAAATCAAATTCAATTGTTAACTAGGTCAAATAATTCAATCAGTGATGCTGCCCCAGAAATCACCAAATCTGGACAGTAATCTTCTATCAAGTATAACTCCCTGTACACAAGTCAAAAAAATCACTACATTATATCATTGGAAAGATAAAACCACCTACTTCAAGTTTCATGAAGAGCTTAAGAGCCAATTCCATCTGTAACCAATTCAAAACTCTTATACAAGTTTCTGCCATGATCAACAGTTAACACCTTTATGCAGGTTCAGGATTTGAAAATTCATAACTCCCTAATATGATCTCCAAACATTACGTTCTATATACCCTTTTCAAGATAAATGTTTCCTCTACAACTCTTCAGAAGATCACTCAAGCTAATTCAATCCACAGAAACCGTTAAAATTGCTACTAATCAGAATGTGCACCAAATCCACATTTAGTCTAGGTTTCCACAAAATGCTCAAAACCAGTCAAGAGTAAACAGTTCATATCTCCCAATATACATCTCTAAAAATAGCAAGATCAGTGGTAATGGAAAGCTAACTTAATATGCTTTAACTTTCATGAAGACCATTTTCCCAAATTCCATATCAATTAATTTAGAAAAATCAGTAAAACACTTTGGTCATAGTTTCGGTTACTGTTTACAGACACTAAAACAGGAACTTTCCATGCAACTTTTCAACCTTTTAGAGTTACAATTTAACAACACCTATTTCACACAAAATTGTAGCGAACAAGCTCAAGTTTAATTGGGCATAAACAGCACCCCATTTGCTCACCTACACAATGAGTTATGATCAAAACATTGCAATAGGTTCAATATCCATTTTCCAGCTTTCATCTTCAACTTAACTCCTATCACTTCTAATACCAATTCCACATGCATAAGCATCCTAAGGAAAAAGAAATAAGTTACTAGACCATTCATACATTCACTTAGGCTCAACATACACACTCAACACACAACAAGTTAAACACATACTCCATTCACACTCAATCTTCACCTTCTCATCAAACTAGCTTCAAATCACCATACATATAACATGAAACATGAAACTTACCTAATTAAGTCACTAAATCTCCAAATTCTTCAAGGAAAACCCCAAGACTTAACTTTCTCCACCACCCACGTAAATCACCATCTCTAGGGTTAAAAAGAGAACAACTTCTTTGATGGAAAGAAGAGCAAAGTGGAGGAGGTATAAGATGTTCAACAACAAAGGAATTAGAGTGATCAAAGCTCACCAAGAAAGGGAAGAAGAGAAGGCGAAGATGGGGAAAAAATAACCAAAACCTCCAAAATGAGAGAGAGTGTCGTGAGTGTGAGTGTAAACAAGCTTAAAAGAAAGACAAACCTAAGTTACTTTAATAAATACATGGCTAATATCATGCCATGTGTCAAGCCTTCATTTCATCTTCATCAATGAATAAATTAAACCCAAATTCTAACAATTTTACACTTGTCCAATACCCATTTAGCCACATATCCATAATTTCTACTACTCTTGACCCATTGGTCTGTCATCCAGATATTTTCCTAGTCCGGGTTTAACCCTAAAAATTCTAGAAAATTTCCTAAAATTTTCCAAAATTGAAAAATCATTATTGACACTCTCCAAATATTTTTTTTGAGATTAAGAACCCATAATTCTCGAGATTCTCAACCAATTACAATTATAACCCAAAATAAACCGGGAATGTCAATGTATGCATGTACAATATTTTCATGTGCAACAATGTCATTTTTCACAATACAAATATGTCACATAAGGTATGAATAATACTAATTAATCCCGATCAATCTCATCCTATGACAATTTACTCTTTTACCCTTCCTGTCATGGGGTGGAATGTTACAAATTCACCACTGCTTCAACTTTCCTTGGATCAACATGTACACCATCCTGCGAAATCACATGTCCAAGGAACGTCACCTCATGAAGCCAGAACTCACACTTTCTAAACTTGGCATAAAGCTCTCTCTCTCTCAAAGTCTGCAATACAATCCTGAGATGCTCTTCATGTTCTTTTTCACTCTTAGAATACACCAGAATGTCATCTATAAACACTATGACAAACTGATCCAGAAACTCTTTGAAGACCCTATTCATGAGATCCATGAAAGCGGCTGGAGCATTGGTCAAGCCGAATGACATAACCAAAAACTCGTAATGTCCATAACGAGTCCTGAATACTGTCTTGCTTACATCAGACTCCTTGATTCTGAGTTGATGATAGCCTGACCTGAGATCAATCTTGGAAAAGACCTTTGCTCCCTGCAGCTGGTCAAATAGATCATCTATCCATGGCAGAGGATACTTGTTCTTAATTGTCACTTTGTTGAGTCTCCGATAGTCAATACACATCCGCCATGATCCATCCTTCTTCTTGACAAACAGAATCGGTGCTCCCCAAGGAGACGAACTCGGTCTAACATACCCCTTCTCTAACAGTTCCTCCAACTATTCCTTCAGCTCCCTCAACTCAGCTGGAGCCATCCTATAAGGCGGTATTGAAATAGGCGCGGTTCTAGGAATCAAGTCAATGCCAAACTCGATTTCCCTCACCGGTGGCAACCCGGGCAATTCATCTGAGAACACATCTGGAAACTCCCTCACAATCGAAACATCCTTTAACATCCCTTCATTCACATCGGCATCCACAACATGTGCCAAGAAAGCTTCACACCCCTGGCTCATCATTCTTTCAGCTAACATAGCTGAAATCAGTCTTGGTGATGGTGTCATCCTGTCCCCTCTGAAGATCACCCTCTCACCGTTACCCAAATCAAACTCTACCTCTTTCCGACCACAATCCAGCTTTCCCAGATATTTCTCCATAGTATCCATCCCCATAATAACATCTAACCCTCGAAGGTCTAGCGGTAGTAAGTCCACTACCAATCTAGCACCATCAATGAAAAGCTCACACTGCTCATACACCTGACTGATCACCACATTCCTCCCTAGAGGAGTACTAACAATCAAAGGCCTATCCAAAGGCACAGAATTTACACCATGTAATGCTATGCTTGCAGAAACAAAAGAATGCGTGGAATCAGAATCAATTAAAACAAATCTCGCTTGAATCAAGTAATCGAGCCATACCGTGACAACCTCAAAAGTGCAATGCATTGCAGCCTTCCTCCCTAGTCATGGCAAACGCTCTTGCCGGCGCCTGAACCCTTGGCTTTCCTAAAGGAATAGCCTTCCTTGCGATCCCAGAGTCGCCCTCAAGAATCGACCGTTCCCACTGTTTCTACACGCCTTCAAGCTTGAAAATGCGACCCTTCCTGTTTCGGTGCTTGAAGACACTCCCTGAACTTATGCCCTTTCTCTCTACATCTGAAACAGACTCCAAGCAACTTGAGACACTCTCCCGGTGACGCTTCCCATACCGGTCACATAAGGGTTGGTGAACCAACTCTTTCCTCGCTTCTTCCAAAGGCCTCCCACATTTGAGGCTTGCCACGATCATCGTCTCACCGCTTGTCCTGGTAACTCCACCGTTACCCACTTCACTCGACCGTGAGAGCTCCTCGTGTCCTTTCGTGCATTGAGCACTAGTTCCTTTCTTGAAAGATTGTTCCTGCTCCTCCTCTTCCCTTACTTCATTTCGATATTCTCCAGCCACTCGAGAGCAAGATCCACCACCATCGGTAGTCACAAAATTGTGGATCAAGGCTTTCTCCCCGATCCCCAATTGAAGACCTCCCTCAAACTTACGACACTTTTCTTCTTCATGCCACAATGTTGATCGCATGATGAGAAAGCCGTGTGAAGTTCACTTCATACTCGCCACTCTCATGTCTCTCCGAGTGAGGTTCTGAAATTCTCAGCCTTCTCACGCACATAAACTCGAGAGATACTTCTTTACAACACTTCCCAAAGTCTCTCCATGTCAGACCGTGGCACAACCTCGACCGTGTGAGGATGATTCCACCAATGCAAGGTCGTCACACCGCAATGATCGACTACATAGTCTAGCTTCTCCTCATCTCAGCATCTCATCTCAACTAGAACCCTCTCGGTCCTCTTCAACCAAAGCTTCGCCTCTTCGGATTAGTCGTCCTCAAATCCACAGCCTCAAACTTACGGAGCTTATCATAACGCCCACTTCGCCTCATGGAGCCAGATCGGAATCGAGATCTCGACCCATGGCATACGTGAAAGCTTGAGCAAAGGCTTGAAAGAAACTCGGATCCATGAGATTTCCCTGAGGCATAGGAGGAGGCAGAGGAGGCACTTCTTGTTGCAAACTAGGTGCCTCAGAAATCGGAGCAGAATGTGTCCCAGCATCCTGAGGAACATGGGATTCATCCATGCTCCCCTGACGAGAATGAGATCGAGCCATAGCTCTCCTAGTTCTCTTTCGAGGCAGCATTTTCACTCCTTGAATATAAAACCATTGAAAACTTTAGTTCAACTAAAACAATTCCCAAAGCATGCAAAAAGTTCAAATCATGTAAAACAGTGCAAGTCCTTGAAAGCAATGCTATGCAGCCCTAGATCAAAACCTAGGTTGTTGGGACCCGATCCGGGAACCGGATCCCAACCGGAAAAGCAGAAAACAAAATCGGAAAGAACGGAGTTCTTAACAATTGAAGCGAACGAAACGAAGCAAATTAATCGCACGCGAAAACCAAGTATCGGACACGAAATTCAAATTCAAACAAAACATAAAGCAACCACGGATCCAACATCCAACACAATTATGAAACAACTACGCGAGACGCGTTGGAAATCTAGACTAAGACATTCCAAAATCGGTATAATTTTTTTCTTTTTCTTTTCTCATCTTATTTATCTTAAAACCATTCTCATACTAATCAAAACCATATCGATTTCCTTTCTAGAAACTATTCCTCATGCAATTCTCAATTTACTTAATTCTTATTAATCATCTTCTTATACATCCATATCAATTGTCAAACTCACTTTTAAAACCCTTTGTACTGAAATTTCGGCAAAGATAACGGCTGCATTTATCCTACCCAAAAATTCTCGCAAAGGCAAAATACACTTCTAACATCACAAAATCCGTAATCATCGGACTTTCCTTCCGAATCCAAACACCAAGAACAACACAACCTTAGTTCTAAACACTTCATAAATTCATTCCATAATACATGTCTCAATCCAACCAAGTCATTCATATACATAACCATTCACAATTCATAACCATAATCATAAACAAATTCAATTCCAATATGTATCCATCCTTCAATTCCAACCATTTATTTACATTCCAAATGAATACACGCCTAATTTCAATGGCGCTCTAAGTCATACTCAAATACGCGATAAAGCAAAAGCATATAAAAATATCGGGCCGACATCATACTGCCTTCCATCCGATCTCCTAATTGAAAACCCGGAGATGGGGATGAAAGGGGTGAGCAAAGCTCGTGGATAATATATTTATAAACCGAACAATAAGCGGAAAAGTCTTTTATTTTTCAAACTTTTCAAACATTTCCCATTTAAGAATTTCTCCAAAACTCATTTTAAACCTTTCAATTTCATCAATACTTTCTAAGATTTTTCTCAAATTTTCATTTGTTTCAAAACATTTAAATCCAGCCAGAATTTCACGCTTGAAAAATTTACTTTCTCGCTTCTCAAAATCTCAAACCTTTTCAAAACATGCACAGCCTTAAACATGAATGCATCACATCATAGTGTACCACATCATAATCAAATTAAAACACATAACACATCGAATTGGTTTGGTTCGGTCCAAAAGACGTCTCGCATATTCTCATATAATGTTCTGCGGCAATGTGAGAATGAGGGAGTCCGAGATCGAACTCCTATGCCACTAGCGGGCAGCCGGGAGAAGGCTATAACAAGTAGAGACAGCGCTGACTCACAAAGGACCTTACTAAACCCATATAGCACATAAGCAAAACATAATTTCAGATGGCCCGAAGGCACTTTTCAAACATCTTGCTTTTCACATTTTTCATCTCATAACATCAAATTGTGTCATAAATTACACAAGCATATATTTACATGAATTCACATAATCAATCTAATGCAATGCACATCACCAAATTAATCACATAATAATCATATTAATAAATATTTTAATGAATAGACGTCACTCATCTTAGACTAAGACTGCTTAAATACATAAATCAGCAAAAGTGTTCACACCATGTACAAAAGCAAAAAAGAAAAGAAAAGAAAAGAAAAGAAAAGCCGTATAATGCGTTGATGGAAAGGAAATCTCATGGTTGGAGGAGAGTATTTTAAGTTACTAATGTTTTCATTTTCATAAAATCATTTATCAAAACTTTGCTTCTTAATTTTTCAAATTCGCATTCTTAGCTTACAATTCAATAAATATATATACTACCCACCTGAATTTCCTTGCTAGCATCTTGGATTGGTCCAATTGTTTTTCCCCTACTTCCAATGGCTTCTCAATGCCTTAATCAAAGCATAAAAGTCCCAATTAATAAAAGATCAAATGCTGAAAATTTTTTAAGCATATAAAAACTTGACTTTAAGCTAACCTAATCTTTCCTACACCTTTCCTAAGCTATACCAACCATAACTTCTCTCAATTTAATCCATTATTTTCAAAAATCCTAAACCCGAGGGCCATCCGCACATGCTGAAATTTTCCCAAATTTCCATTACTCGTCTTCTTTCATTTCTTTTCTACACAAGTCACTCTCCAACACCCATAACTCTTTGCACACAATTCAGAAAACTATAAACCACATCTCATTGGAAAGATCATGACAAGCTCTACAAGTTTCATTTAGACCATTCAAAGAATTTCCACCCCCAAGGGTGTCAAAGACTCCATGAAAGCTACTGCTCACTCAAAGTCACTTAACACAGTACAGTATCTTGTAAATTCAGTAACTTTCATTCTCTTCAGTCAAAAATTACATAATAAATATGCTCATCAAGATCACAATGTTATATAAAACTTTCATGAATAACCAAAATCCAAATTCATTTACTAACTAGGTCAAATAATTCACCGAAGCATCTATCTACTAAACTGTCCCAATATGAGCAGTAAATTTCCAACCAGTATATCTCCTAGCAAAAATGTCAAACAAATCATTACTTTATATCCCTGAAAAGATAAGATCTCAAACTTCAATTTTCATGAAGAACCCAAATTCCAATTCAACCTCTAACAATTTCAAATATGCCAAACAATGTACTGATCAGGGCAGCAGTGAGAAACCTAATGTAGGTTCAGTTTTTTGCAAATTCATTACTCCCAAATCTGACCTTCAAAAATTACTTGACATATATCTTTTTCAATATAATTTCTTCCTCTACAACTTTTCAGAAGATCACCAAAGTCAATTCAAGTCACAAAAATTGCTAAAATTGCTTCCAATCAGAAAGCTCACAAAATCGACAATTAGGCTAGGTTTCCACAAATGACAGAAAATCAGTCAACATTCCACAATGCATAACTCCCAAAATACAGATCGAAAAATAGCAAAATCAGTGGGAATGAAAATCTAACTTAATATGCTTCAACTTTCATGAAGACCATTTTCCCAAATTCCATATCAATTAATTTTGAAAAATCAGCAAAACACTAGGTTATGGTTTCGGGTACTATTCATTCCAGTCAATAGCAGTAACTTTCCAAGCCAAATTGCAACCTCTTCAAGCTAAAATTGGACAGTGCCTATTTCACACAAAAATGTAGCTAACATCCCAAAGTTTAAGTGGCCACAAACCTCACCTCATTTGCATTCCTATACAGTGAGTTATGACTAAATTTCCAGATTTGGTCCAATCTTAGTTTCTATCATTTCCAATGCCTTTAACACATCATTAAACATCCAAAGGAACACAAATCAGTTCTTATACCATTCTTTTAAAGCAAGAAAGACAACAAATCCTAACTAGAAAACCTTCAAATTTCGAAATCTCTTACCTTCTTAACACCCACGAAAAAATCTGTTTTGTTTCATCATCTCTTCCTCTTCCTCTTTCTTCTTCAAGAAACTCTGAACCACTTCTCACAAGCAAGAGAACCACAACACCCAACTCTTTTCTTCTTTTCTTCTTCCTCTTGCCGATGACTCTGCTACAAGACTTAAGGAAGAAAGAAAACGTGAAAACCTACCTCTCTTCTCCTCCTAGCTTGGTCGATTCTCGCTCCTAACTTGGTCGAAATCACCATCTTGCTATTCTCTTCTTCTACACACCTCACCCATACCTCATGTTCTAGAATTTTCGTCCATCCACTAACCCACACGACTCCTTCATGCTCTCCTTTACTTTTTAATGTTCTCTCCTTATAACTTAACATTTCATGGGCTGAAATTTGTGGGCTCTTCCTTCATTCTCATTAGTCTTCCCTACAAGACTTGTCTTTCCTTTTATTTCATTAATTAACTAAATACTAACCTAAGACTTAAGTCCACAAGCCCAAATTCCTATTATAACTTAAACCTAAGCTAACATTTCATGGGCCTCCCTCAATTCCTTCCTTCTTGCTTTCTTAATTTCAAGTTTCATAGATCCTAGCCCAAATCTCTTCATTCTTCATCTCATTTAATTTCAATGTAATGGACTACAAAGCCCAATTCTTCTTCAATCCATAGTATAAAAATACAAGGCCCATCTTTATAAATTCCTAAATAATTTAACGTCTAACACTTTAGCAAACAAAAACTCTAATTTCACTAAATTCTTCAATTTAATTTCTAAAATCCAATAATCCTCCATTGAATCTCTTAAAATTCATAATACTTCAATAAAATGACATTAATTTTCTTAGGAATCCAATGCCTCGAGAATCGAGTCAATCGGATGTCGGATGAAGGAATTATGCACAAAAGATTACAAAAGGGTCGGATTGAAAACCCAAGAACAAAACGGGTTTTCCAAAAATCATAACTCCTAGCCTCGATATCGAAAAATTACAAACTTTATGGCGTCGGAAAGATCGACATACAAGCTACAACTTTCAGTAATACCACTTACTCCAATTCAGACTAAATCCATACGACGAGTGGCCTCGAAGCATAGAATGCACAAATCTATACTTAATAGCATTTTCAACACAAAGCATATCTTCAGAAATTCATATCTCTTAATCCCGACATCGAAAAATAGAAAAATTTATGTCCACAAAAAGCTTTCAACAAACACTACAAATTTCATGTAGATCATTTTCTCAAATTTTGCCTAGATCAAAAGTCAACCCTCAAAGGCCAAAAAGTCAAACTTTTTTTACAAATTTTCATATTTTCACACTTTCTCTTTTCAGTCATGATTTTCAACTTAATTTCAATCAACTCATCTACTTAATTTCATAAACCATACCAATCCACTCAAAACCCCAAAGATATCAAAATCAAATCATTTCTTTTCTTCTCAATATTTTTAAAATTTTAAGCCATCTATTATACAATACATTCACCAAGCACTCCTTAAATTTTATTTTCATAATTCAAATTTCACTCAAAGATCGGGGTCCAACATAGGCGCTCTGATACCATAACATGTTGGACCCCGCTGTCGGAGCCCAACATCGGACATGAGAGCGTGGTACTGTATGCTTGAGGTGGAACGTGTAAATTAAATGATTAAGGAAAAAGACCGTCGGAAGCTCAATGGACCCACCGTGAAAAAACTCAAACTTGCTTTTGTGATTAAATTAACCACATCCGTAAACCATTATCCAAAAGATGAGTTTTACAAAGCTTTAAGAACATGTCAAACCAAATTACAACTTTGAATTCAAGAGCCAAAAATACAAAATACCCTTGAACCAATGATACTTGAAATGTAACTAAAGCCTTGACTTCAAAAAATATAATATTGAAAATAAGTAAGCATAACAAAATGGAGTGTTGCCATAACTCGTGACTCATTCGGTCTC
Organism: Erythroxylum novogranatense; assembly: GCA_029891385.1. NCBI lineage: Eukaryota > Viridiplantae > Streptophyta > Magnoliopsida > Malpighiales > Erythroxylaceae > Erythroxylum > Erythroxylum novogranatense. The sequence continues at coordinate 148,160 of JAIWQS010000259.1, read as the reverse complement.
TTGCTCGTCACCTGAATGGGGGAGAATAGAGGGGGTGAGCTATAAAGCTCGTGGGAACATATTCATAATATAGCAATAAGCAAAAGCATTCAAAAATAACTCATCGTCGTGGTGCTTGTTAAAATCATAGCAATTGAGCATGTAAGAGTCATTATCTTGAAAATGCTTAATTCTTGAACAATTCATGATGCTTGAAACATAACAACAGATCATAAACACATAATATAACATAATGGTTTGGGTTAGTCCCTGATTCATGACGTGCTACACATTCCCATCGAAATGGTTGTGTGTAGACGTAGTTTCGTGAGGGAAATCCTTGTGAGGAACCCTGTGTCACTTGCGAGCAGGCGGGAGAAGCCTTTTCGTGAGTCAATGTGCACTTGACTGTTCATGAGGGACATATCGCAAACCCACATAACATGCATGATTCAAAATCTTGTAAACTTGATTGCCAAACTGGCACTTGCTTGGAAACTTGCTTGTCATACATTTCGGAAAGCATGATTTCATGTGCATGTATTCTTGAAAGGAGAAAACCCCTTTTTGAAACCTTTTTAATAATCATGAATGCAAATCATATAATCATTTTACAATAGCACGTAATGCAATCATTGATGATGCAATTTAAAGCATTAAACCTTTCTTGATTTGAAAAAAACAATGAGTAACTTATTTACTCTATTATAAACATGAACCCACATTGAATTCCTTGCTTGTTCTTGCCTAGGAATGAGTTTCATCTAGATCCTCTTGCTCCTCTTGCCTCACTTGATTTCCTAAAATAAGAACCAAAATCCCATTCAATAACTCATGCTGAAACAATATTTTCATTCTTAACTTCCATCCAAAATTTCATATCCTTAAAGACTGATTCAGAACTTCATTACTTCACAAAACTTGTAGATCTATGACTCTAGTTTACAACGCATCAAAAATCACCTCAATAGGACTTCTGAAACAAAAGATATGCTCAAAACATCAAAATTCATCTTTGCTGAAACTGGCCTCGCCATGACGAAGGCTCGCCGTCATGACGTCTTGCCTCGGCACGTCATGACGTAGACCTGATGCACGTCATGGCGGCGGCCCGACATCGAAGCGCGTCTGCCTGATGCATGTTGCAAGGCATGCCCACGCACATCGCGGCGTAAGAGTCCGAGATCGACTCCAAACCCGCATTTTGAACATTTTCAAACCTTAATCCTTTCCTTTCTCAAATACAACACATCTAACCCTCAATCATGTCCTATACTTCCTTTCTAAGTTCATTCTAACACAAAATCATCAACAAAACACAACAAGATCAACAACCCAAAGAGATTTTCCCCATTTTGCCGAAAATCCTAACTCCAACGATTATACCCCATTCCAAGCAATACTAGGGTTCAATCCATCTCAAACAAGAATAAAAGAGCTTAACTTACCAAAGATTACTCCAATCCAAGCGAAAATCTTCCGAACCTAGCTTTCCTCCTTTCTCTTCTTCTTCCCCTCTTCCACCGTAACTCTCTTCTCTTCTTTCTCCCTTTCCTTCTTTCTTTTCTTCTAATTCTAACTCTTTAAGCTTAAATGAAACACAAAGACTAGAATGCCCCTATTGGTTAAGCCTTAACCATCCCAACTTAAGTGACTTGCCCATTTTACCCTTATACACTTTTATTCTTTCTTAACCACTTATTCCACACTAATCTCAAATTGATCTTAATTTTCCTCTAATACCTCCAATTAAATCAAACTATACAATAAATCGAACAATTAACATAATTCATACTTAATAACATCAATAAAAGAAAATTTGGGGCCCAACAAAATCTAAAATTTATAAGTTCCCTGTTTGGAGTTCCGTTATTAATTTTCAGCTATCGGTTCTTCAATTAACAACTAACGTCAAGTAATGGTTGGCCAAACTCAATACCAGCAAAATCAATTTCAAAATAGAGAAATCAAGACCAAAAATCTATACAAATAAATCAACCGAGATTTTATCCATAAATTTAACTAAAAGCTTCAGCCCAACCTTGAAGCTTCGGGGAAACTACTCAGTCATGATAGGATGAAGACCACAGAAATTATGCTCAACAAACAAGATTAAGAGAAATTAAATAAAAGAACAGAAATCGAATGAGTTTCGGGTCTCCCTCTAATGTTACGTCACTGTGCTCTTGTTATTTTTCCACAGGTGGTGCAACCTTGATGTCCACGCTTCTAACTCCTCCTGTGTATCATGCTTTCCTTCTTGCCAACAACACTTTAAATGTTTAGTGGGAAGAATTTTGGTGTCCTAGAAAATTGGAAGTAACGTTAAGCTTGGTTGACATGTGTCATTGAGAGCTCCAAAAAAAAAAAGTGAGTGGAGAGTCTCTTCGTCCAAGTAGTCCTCCCTTTAAGCTCCACGTATCTTCTCTTCTTCTTTTATTTCGCCCTTCCACCCACCTTTCAGCTCACGTTATTCTTGTTTTCACCTTAAATCACCAAATTTTCCACCTTTTTATTCACTCACCCTCACACACGTTACACACACTCACTGCTCACTCACACACACACCGACCGAGCCCACGCCACACACCCTTTCCTCACACACAACTCACTCCAGCCACGTTAGTCTTCTCTTAGCTCTCAATTTTTTCTTTTATCTCTCCCATTGAAACGCATGACTCTCCTCCGGTCTTCACGCCCACCCCTCTCACATGCAACTTCAGCTATATCCCCCTTTCTTGGTTAATGCACACTCCACTCTTCCCCTCAATCACGTTATTTTTCTCCTTTTATTTCCTTCAACCCACACACCCATCTGCTCTCCTCAGACCACGTTATTTCCCTCCATAACGCCAAACTTCACTTGTCACATGATTTTGGTTTCTTTCTCACACCCGTAGCTCCCCTTTCCAGGAAAAAAAACGTTCTTCTCTTTGTAACGTTGGTGGGTCACCTTCCCAGCAGCTCATGCTCCTCTCTTTGGTTGCTAGTCATTTTATTTAGTTCTCCTTAAGTGTTTCTCTGCAATGCTCCAACAACAACTAAATGTCAAGCTCTAAAAGCCTTCCTCATGTGTCGCTGCGTTTACGCTGGTTGTCGATGTTGGAATAACGTGAGTGCTCCTCTAGCTGCATGGGTGGTGGGTCTTTCCTCCAGGTTGGTCACATTGTCTCCCTCTCAGCTAACGTCCCCCTTCCACTAGCTTCCATGGCTATTTCTCTTCTGGCGAATTGCATTAGAGCTGAATGTGATGTATCGTTGACAGCTCAAAATGGAATGGGTGAATGCTTGGTGGGTCCTTGATCCTTGGTGCTAGAAGAGTGCGTGGTGGGCTCCCACTCCATGTAGAAGATGTGACAATTTAATTGCTGCGTGGTGTGCTGTTTCTTTTGGTGTAGCTCCTCCTAATCTCTGTGTGGTGGGCCTCTACTTGTTGAAACGTTGGTGGAGTCTCTCTTCTGCCTTTTTTAGCTCTCCTCTAAAACGTCACCTAGTCAGTTACGTTTTGGACTCCCAATGTTGGGCTATGTCGTTTGCCTTTATGCCACTGTTGCATTTTTTAATTCTTTTAGCTTGCTTCCACCTCTAATTTCACTTAGGCCATGGACATGCCACGAGCGAATTTTCGGATCTAATTTGAAGCCAAATTTCATGCTGTTTAAAAAAAATCAGAAAATAAAATAAATAACAAATTCGATGAAAATAAATAAATAAACCTAAAAAATGCTACTAAAATGGATGGATGAATATATAAAATAAATGCAAATATGACCTAAATACCTATATGAATTGAATTAAACATGTTGCTTTAAAAGCTTGGAGACATTAATTGTACAGGAACATTTTGAAGATGTCCATGGATATGCAAATCGATGACGGTCAAGAGATTTCAGGAATTTGAATGATTTGAAAAGTATCAAGCGATTGATTATTTCAAATTAAACTAGTAATGCAATTTAAAGGATTGAACAAAAATTTCAATGGCAGAAGATCACAATTCGGGCGATAAGCTTGTATTATTGAGTGCAATTTGACGAGCTAGCAACAAGGGGCAAAAAGAATGTATTATTAGTTATTGGAATTTCAAAATCAGTCGTGTATATAAAGGATTGACAAAGACCAAATTAAGGTGTTTGAAATTTGCGAACCTTATCGAGGAATTGAAAATAACTCCAATTGTTGAGGAAAGTGATATGTATAGTTCGATTAAGAAATATGTGTAGTACAGACTAAAGAAACCGTTAGAGAAATCGCGGAGAACGATCAAAGCCTTATGGTTTAGTAAGAGTACATTGAAAGAGTAATTGATGGTTTAGAGGGAAAAATCAAATGATTATATGTGTGATCAACCAACGGACTTGACTGTTGGAAACAAATGTCAAACTGGTATTGTGGGGTTCATAGGGACATGAAATTGATGTATAGTCCAGATGGATTGAGGACATAACAATTATTGTATAAGTGACACCATTTGAACAGTGTATTATGTTGATGAGTAAAATGAATTTGTAATGGGGATTGAGAAATCCAAGTAAAAGGGTAACGATTTGAGTGGATCGAGGCTATTATAATCTTATGAGATTAGTGTTTTAGCACAAAAGAGACGTAATCTGATAAGCAATAAATGAAATGTTTCGAAGTGTATCGTATAGGCCAAGATACACTTAGATAGGGATAAAGGTTTAAATAGTGACCTCTATGTGACTGTGGTGAAGATAAGAATTGGCAATTCAGTTTAAAACCTAAAAGATGTTTCGGACCAAATTGTTACATAGACAGGATTAGGAAATATTGTTAGGATCCGATATATGTGTTATTGATAGTGAAAGTGACGAATTGCGAGTAATTATGATAAAATGGTAAGACAGTGTTGAGTTTGAAAAAGGTGAATAGTTAATTGATTGTATCGATTTCAGTTCATTGGCAGAAATTACTCGTGTAGCGAAATAAATGGGAAACAGAAAGTCAATGATCGAAAAGACTCCCCCGCCTTCCTGATCAGTCGTGTATGAAATTTCGAGAACGAAATTTTTATTAGGAGGGGAGAATTGTAACATCCCATCACCGATGGGAAGGTTATATTGGTAAATTGGGACGGGATAGGATTTTTACCGCATATTATTGACTGAACATTCATTTGGCCTCTAATTTTAGAGGAATGGGTCTTTTGCACATGCACGTATAGTACATGCATTCATGACATTTTCACGGCATTTGATTTTAAATTTGATATGAATTGTGATTTGTGAGATAATTAGATTTGATTATGATTATTGGGAATCTTGGAAGAATTGGGTTTGAAAATGTGAATAGGAAATGTTTTAGAGTGATCGCCATTGACAGTGAACTTGAAAATTTTTCGAAATTCGGAGAAAAAGTCTGGACCGAAAATTTTCCGAGTGACAGATTGATTGACTGCATGGTGCTAGAATAATTGGTAAATGGCAATGGAAAAATTTAGATATATGATATTGGAATTTAATATGTCGAGCTATTGAAATTTGGAGACAAATTGGACTGGAAATGAATTGAAAAGAGAAAGAGATTTAAATGTTTTGCGAGGAAAAAGACAAGAGACTTAGGTGACTAACCTTTAAATATCTAAGGTTATAAGGGAAGAAGAAAGAAAAGTCTTCCTCCCTAGGGCAAATTTTCCTCTCCTTCGATCGATTCTCTGTTTCTTCACCGTGCTTGATCTTTGACTTATTGCTTGATAGCTCCTTCTCCTTGTGTAAAGCCAAGCCTAAATCCTAAGGAAGATGATCTTTGGTGTGGTTCTGGGAGGAAACCATTGGTGTTAAAGGTTTGGAGGATTTTCAGAAGATTTGAGGATTAATGCTTAATTGGTAAGTTAATGGGTTTAATATTGTTGATTTGTTAGCTTAATGCATTCATGGGGTTATTTGTGAAAGATTGGGGTAGTTTTAGTTAAGTTATTACTTAATTTAGAGAGAGAAATGGCGAAAAAACTGGTTGGAGAAGATGGCCTGCGACTCGCACGTCGCGACGTGTGTAACATCCCGTTACTGCGAGCAAGGATATTTTGGTAATTATGGGTTAGACTGATAGACTGCACTGCATTCACTGATTGAATATGTTACTGGCCTCTAATTATAGAGGAATTGATTTCTTACGTAGGCATTTATTTATAATACATGCATTCATGATTTTCCGGCATTTCAATTGTGACTAAGAACTGATTAGATTGTGAACCGACTGGACTGACTGAATCGTGTTTAATTGAGGAATTCAGAGTTATTGGGTTCAAGTGACTGATTTAGAATAGTTTATGAGTGACTGGTAATTTATAGTGGCTTATAGGAAATTTCTGAAAATTCGAGAGATAATGCCCGGACCGGAAATTTTAGAGTGACAGATTAATTGACTGTATAGTACTGGAAGAATGGTCTAAGGGCAATGGAAAAATTAGAATTGTTACTGATAGAAAATAATTATGTTGAGCCATTGAAATTTAGAGACTGGAATTTGGACTGATATGGAGACCCAGGTCTATAAATAGTTAGGGTTTAGCAATTTTGGGGAAAGGTTGCTAAGGCATTTGAGAGTTCTCCTCTTCCCCTCTACGGCGTTCTTGATTTCCTCTCATTGGTGAGGATTTCTTGATTTTCTTTTATGGGTTCTCTTCATTGATGTTAGTCTAACATGTTATAATGGTTGTTAAAGGTTGGAAGGTTTGATATTGGTAGATCGGAGGATTTGAAGGATTTCTAGGGTTTACGGTGGATTTTGAGAGTTGTGGATCGATCTGTGATTTTGGTAAGTTTTAAGAGTATTAATGTTGTTATTAATGATTCTTACTGCATTTATGGCTTTTAGTAGAGTAGATTTGAGTGGTTGGAGTGTTTTAATGGAGGTTTTAGAGAGAAGATCGATCGGAGAAGATGGATTTCGCCAAGACGCCATGATTCGCGCGCGCGCTTTTATACCATTTAATTTATATTCGTCATGCGACAGCGTGTATGGGCCTTGGCATGGCGGCGTCATTTAACCATGACGCCGAGGCATGTTGCCTTCGCCTCGCGGCGCGCCGAACACATTATTCGCCAATGAGCAATGCTCACCTTGTGCGAGCTGAACTGCTTTGGGTCATGGGCGAGAGACGCGATGCCACGGCGAGAGGGACTGTTTCATTGAATTAAAATTGGTTTATTAGGCACAACTTTTGGTGTGGACCTCCGATTGAGGTGAGTCCAGATTGTTATGAACTAGGAAAGGGTCTACAATCGAGGATAATTATAGGAGTTCTAATTGATTTATATGGTATTGAATTATAGAGATTAAGGTCAATCATGGGACATAGTATGACCTAAAATGTCAAATTGAGACTATTGGAGTTTTGATTGGGAATTGTAATTGAGGTTTTGACCCGATAAATAGGAAATTGCTATAGGGGATTCGACTTGAGGAAAATCGACTGGATTTTAGGAATGGATCAAGTAATGGTCGACCCATTGAACAAAGAGATAGAATTGGGCTTAAAGTACCGAAATGGAGATTTAGCACCGGAAAATCGTGAACATGCATTGTACATCATTTCACTGATACATACGTATTACTGAACTGTTTAATTTAGCATCTAGTAATGGGACTGTACTTTACTGTTATAGAGGCGCCGTTGGATCGTCGTTCCACGGACATTCTTTGGACTTCGAGCGAGAGCTTCGGAGATTACGGTGAGTAACCTAGTTGGTTTCTCAAATTCTGATTGTTTATATGCTCTGTGAATTACTTGCAAAGGTGAACTGTATGATTATTGGCGTGATTAGGATCGAATTGCATGCTACTACTGAATTGGACTGGACTATTTCCTGATTTTCAAAATTGATTGGATTGAATTGCATACTTTACTGTATTGAACTAGATCACTGTATGACACTGGGAACTGATATACTGGGCTTTATAGCCATATACAGTAAATTATTGAATCATGAATCTTGAATTATCAACACCGCCTGCACGCATAAATGCATGATCACATAATGGGCGTGTCCCAAGTTGCTATTATCGAAAAGAGCCTCGAGCTCGAACACGCATCTTGTCGAGGCTTAGCCCGGGGAGAAATCCTCGACGCGTCCCTCACTATTCTTCGATCGAGCACTTGGGCACAACATCAATAACCGGAAAGAGTTTCATATGCATTATATACATGATATCGAATCGCCAAAACCGTGATGCCATGATTTACTGTAAATTGTGATGTGTTACTATAAACTGTTCTACGCTACTGTATTATTGTGATCGATATCGTGTCTTGTTGTGGCGATATAAACTACATAGAATGTTATAGACTACATAAATCAGTATATAATATCGTTAATTAATGTTCTTGTGTCGTCTTTGTACGCAATTTGCGTAATGCATGATTTGAGTGAACCATCGATGATGGTTTCTCACTGAGTTCGCAAACTCACCCAAAATTGCAATCTATTTTTCAGGACTGATAGACTAGACTCCTAGCTCCGAAGATATTCATTCTCGCCGTGTGAGTTCTTGTGCAGGGACGTGATGGCACACAAATCGGTCACCAAGGGTTAGCTTTTGAGGATGACTTAGGATAGATGTTTGTATCAGTTTCCTTTTTGGTTTTGTTAGGAGACTGATAGACTTGTCTATTCTGACATTGGATGACTGTACCAGATGATTATTATTTTGGATTCAAATATACTAGTTTCTGATATTGAGTTATTTTATGGTTTTAATTTATTGCGATGCCATGTGGTTATTAGTGGAAAAATGTTCTGGTAGTGCACCTTCATCGTGGGATATGTATCGGAGCGACCTCCTGGTTTCCCGATGTGTACCCTACCGTGAGGGGGCGCTACAACGTGCGCGAAGCCTCGCCGCGATGAATCAATATTTAATTCGTCACGGTGAGCAGGAAGGAAGACGTCCCGACGAGCTCTAAAATGTTGGACGCCGCGACGAGCTCCTCTCAACGTCGCGGCGAGTTCGAGTTTTCCACGCCGTGACGAGTCCTCTCCCATGCGTCGCGGTGAGCCCCAAGGAGAACGTTCGACGCGTTGAGTGTCATTACACGTCGTGGCGAGTGCCTGCAAGACGCCGCGGCGAATAGTTTGAGGTCGCGGCGAGGGAAAATTTTCTGATTTGATTTAATTTGGTTTTTGAGGCATAGCTAATGGTGTAGACCTCCAATTGAGGTGATGTTTAATTCGTTATGATCTAGTGAAAGAGGTCTACAATTGATGCGAAGGATGAAAGTTTGAATTTAAGTTAGTAGAATCACAATTAGTAAAAGAAAGTTAAGAATGTGATTGTATTTGAACCTAAGGATTGTTCTTGGTAATTGGGATAAAATTGTGAGGTCCCTAAATGTAAAGAAAAGGCTATTGGAATCTAGAACTGAGCATAAAAAGTGAATTTGATCTAGAGAATAGTGATATTGATTTTGAGGTCATATCCTAGTGGATATGACGTGATAAGTTGACTGAATATTAGAATGCAATTGTTAGAGTTTCGTAATATGTTATTATTGACCAATTCAGTGGAAAGTTAGAATTTGACAAAAGAAAGTGGGAAATGGGAAATAGCACCAGAAAAGTCATAAATAGGCATCGTACATCTTTTATTTAAGACATGTGCATCATTGTCTTATTTTTGATTGTGCATTGAGTAATTGGAAAATTATTTGACTATTATAGAGGCTCCGATGGATCGATATTCCACGAATCTTGCTGGGACTTCCAGGCTGTAGCTCGGAAGTACAGGTGAGTAACCTAGTTAGTTCCTCAATCTTTATGTGTTTAATATTCTGCATTGATGCCATGTGGAGATAATGGAAGGATATGTGTGTTTGATTGTGATTGATTTCGGACCATAGGTGTCCGAAGTACCGAAAACTTGATATTGAAGTGTTATTGTATGTAATCGATTATAAATGTTTTATGAAATAAATCGAAAATGTTCATAATCAAATACGGACCAAGGTCCCAAGGAATGGAAAATGGGACATTGAACTGCTCATCGATCAGTAAATGGAAATTGGGACATATGCATTCATGCATAATGGCATGTTCGAGATAATGATAGTTGTTGTCCGACGCCATCAGATCAACCGAGCCTCGAGCTCGAGGGGAGTTAGTGCATTCCCAGAGGGCTCTCCTACTCCCTGACGCGTCCACTGAATACTGATCACTGTTATGCGCTCGGTCACAACGTCGTAATAAACTGGAAAGTGTCACATGTGCATTTCATATACATATGATTGAGCATGGATCGTGTGAAAATGCTAAACGCCTATAATTGGGAACTGATTGTATATGCATGAATTGAGTGAACCATCGATGATGGTTTCTCATTGAGTTTGCAAACTCACCCAAAATTGCAATTATTTTTCAGGATTTGAAGAGTACCCTGTTAGTGAAACGGGATTATGATTACTGCAAGCAAGGCAGAGTTTAAGGTCGGGATCAGTTTCACATCTGCATTAGTGTCATTCTGTATTATTGTAGATTTGTATTTCTGCAATTTTCGTGGAATAGTACTGTAAATTTTAGAGGTTCCAAATTGATAAATGTTGTATGGAAATATGATTACTGAAACTGTTCAGGAATAGTATTGGGCCCAATTTGACTACGGATTTTTGTGCTCGAATGGCCTAATTTCTGTGAGTGTCTTTTTAATGACTGAATCTCTTTATGATCGAAATTGATTTCGTATTAAAGTGGGCTCAAATTATTTACTGATATTTGCGCACTCGATTGTTTTCAAAAAGAAAAAAAATGCCTTTTTGTGTATTTGAAATGTTTTGACTGCTCTAGCATACCACCCTCGTGAGGCACGGGCTCGGGTATCACCATCGATATCGGGTTCGGGTCTTACGGGAGTGGGATGCTACATTTGTGGTATCAGAACCCAGAAGTACAATCTTACATGGGCATTCTGAAAAATGTGTCAAGTTACATGCATTTAAGTCATGTCTCGTGACAGACAAAGGACAACCGATCTAGCCTAGAGAGTCACATGCATGAGCATGTATCATCGCTTAAGCGGTTAGAAATAATGAGGAAAATGATAATGTGTTAGAATGTGATAAAAGGAAGTTGTGGATATCGAGGAATCGAAAAATTAATGTATGGTTCGATTTGACAGATGAAGATTTAGTGTACTGGTATTGGCGGATATATTATGAATTACAATATTACAGTTATATTGGGTATATCCTTGAATGTGGGATGGAAATGAAAATATAGTTATGGATTGATAGAGAAAAATAGAGATATGATAATGGCAAGATTTCAAGTGTATAAAGTGGATGAAAATAAAATGTCCTATGATCTTGAGAAGTTACAATTGGGTTTGATTACTGTGATGAGAGTTATGAATAATGATATATGAATTTGAGTCAAATTATGTTAATGGGGAAAATTCAGAATGATTGTCTATCTATGATATTGATTTAAGTGTGAAAATACATGGGTATAATGCAATAATGAAAAGATTGAAACGTAAGACAATGAAAATGACAGATGAAAAAGTTGTCAAGGTTTAGTTGATTTGCCTGTGTAAATACACATCTGATTATGGGAGCCCATGACAAGTGAAAATAGTAAGCTTAATTGTTCCATATATGTGGTGATGGCATGGGAAGCAATTGATGAGTTAGTGGATAATTGCCAGTCAAAATTCTTATAGTTTGAAATTTTATAAGAGTTAGAATAAGAAGTGAAAGTGTTTATAGTGATCAATTAGGAATAAATTGAAATTGTTATATGTTAAGGACATGATCATGGCATAATCCTCACAAGCGAGGACAGGGACAAAAAGAGAGATTGTTGTCACAAATCAAAGGAGATTAAGGTATCCTTATCATAAACGACTGATTGGTCTTATCTCTCGATAGATGAAATGATCTTGATGTTATATACTTCACTGAATAAAAGGATGTCCTAATTATGTGAATTGTAGCACAAATGATCTTTATGGGATATTATGAGTTATAGCTAGAAACTGATTTTTTTCTAAGGCATTGAGTTTGGCTGATAAGAAATGTGACGATTGTTGATGATTAGGAATTTCATGAGCGTTATTGATGAAAGTAGTAAGAAATCTTCTTTCAAACAAGAGTTCTCTGAATTGGGTTAAGTCGATTAGACGACTCAATTTAAACATGATAAATGAAAGGATAAATTAGAGATAAATCTCAAATGAACTAAAAGTCGTTCTGGGAGTCCTAATCTTAGTGGAGACTCAAGTGTAAGATGTTGGATCGCGTACGGTCTGAGTATTCACAATACACTGCGGAAAAACCATACAACAATATGATGTATAATTGAAAATACCAAGGATGTACGAAAATACCTTGTTTTTGTGAATAGGTTGTTTCTTTTTCGGATTCCAAGACACTGCAAACGCGAATGCCCTCTACCGGTATCCACACGAGTATGCATGATCCGGGATGCGGCTATGGTGTGCTAGCACGTCCTGAAACGCTTTTCGAACGCCGCACGATTTTTCTCTTGGGTGGTGGCTAGGGTTTTGTCTCTTCTTCCTTAACCTAATGAGACCTAAGCTTCTCTATTTATAGAGAAACCCTAATCCCATTTAGGCCCCATTAAGTTTCGGCCCATTATATCATATATAATAAAAGCCCGACAACTTAATTCTATCTAGCCCAATAAATATATCTAAATATATTTATTCAACACCTAATAAATTAGGACCAAGAGAATAAGCCCAGATCACATTAATCTTTATGTGCGACCCTGTAGGCTTATTTGATGTTGGCAATGGGCTTGATCACACTTCAAGGCCCATAAGTCATAAGCGGCCTCTAGCAAGACATTATGACTACCCAAATCAAACGAGGATCGATAATCCGATTTAACCTATAACTATGGTTATAGGCTCAGTCCTTTTGTAACACGATATCAAGATTAATCACAAGGCATGGTACATGTCAACCTTTGATTAATCATAGTTTCTTGATCCCCAAGTTGACTGATTATAACAAATGACATTGATGACTCTTCATCAATTCATTTGAGCACGCCATGCATTTCTTCACCACACTTGTCAAGAGGCCCAAATGATATCTCTCTCATTTAAGAGAGGTACAAATCCCATCTACGCCATTCATATCCTCCGATGATTCATTTAGTGTCCAACATAAGACTATTTGTTATTCGGTTAAAATAACTTAGTCTAATATCAAACACTAAATTCCTCATGTAGGGAACCATGATGACTTCAGTCAAAGGACTAAAGTCAAACCATATAAAGAATCATTAATGACATGAAACCATGTAGTATTCTTTATGTGGGTCGGTCCAATATATGTTCTCTAACATATATCTATGTTTCGATTTGATATCTCATATCCATGATCAAGAAACGTGATTATCAATCGAACACATACTGGTCTTAATTCATTATTGTTCTACCAATAATGATCGACTGTGACGATACTAGAATAGTGTTATAACGTTTATGGTTTTACTATCAAGTCACATACTTTATGACATAAGTCTAATACTATTCATGGAATGTAAATCACATTACATAAACGAAATACATGCATATATAAAGGAATACCTCATAATATATTATTAACAAGTCATAATGTTAATACATGAATCACAAATATCCATTGGCCTAGGGCACACTACTAACAATCTCCCACTTGCACTAGGCCTAATCGGTCAGATATCTAATACCCATAGACCTCGTATGACTCTCATGTTTAGACTGTGGAAGAGGCTTAGTAAGTGGATCGACAATGTTGTCATCTGTGCTCACTTTGCATATCTTCACGCCTCCTCTCCCAATGATCTCTCTAATCGATGGAAACGTCGAGTATGTGTTTTGATCTATGATGTGAGTTTGGTTCCTTAGCCTGTGTTATAGCCCCATTATTATCACAATAAAGGTCTATAGGACTTGCAATGCTAGAACAACTCCAAGCTCGATAATGAACTTTTGATCCATACAACTTCCTTAGCGCATCCGGCGAGAATGTACTTCAACCGATTGTAGAATCAACAATAGTGTCTTGCTTTGAACTTTTCCAGCTCATCGCACCTCCATTCAAACAGAACACAAAACCTCGATTGCGATCTAAAATCATCTATTTCGATCGAAACCAGCATCAGTGTAACCATTTACAACGAGCTCTCCTTCAAGTCCTCCATAGACTAGGAACATATCCTTAGTTCTTTTCAAGTACTTAAGGATATTCTTAATCGCTATCCAAATGACTCTCACCATAATTAGATTGGTATCTACTTGTTATGCTCAAAGAATATGAGACATCCTGGTCGAGTACATAACATGGCATACATGATAGATCCAATTGCTGATGCATATGGAATCTTACTCATGCGCCAAGCTCTTTACCTAAAGTAGGACAATCCTTTTAGAAAGCTTGATTCCATGTGACATAGGCAAGAATCCTCTCTTGGAATCTTGCATACCGAACCTTTCAAGATCTTATCTATGTATGTACTCGACTTAGGCCTATAAGCTTTCTTGATCTATCTCTATAGATCTTAATGCCTAAAACATAGGCAACCTCACCTAAGTCTTTCATTGAGAAACGTTTCCTTAACCAAATCTTGACACTCTGTATGGTTAGAATATCGATTCCAATGAAAAGATGTCATCAACATATAAAGCTAAAAGACAACAAGACTCCCACTAACCTTTTGTAAAACAAGGTTCATCTTCATTCTTGATGAATCCAAACTCTTTGACAACTTCATCAAAACGAAGATTCCAGCTTCTTGATGCTTGCTTCAATCCATAAATGGATCTTTGAAGCTTGCACCTTTCCGAATTCTTTGGATGGACAAAACCCTCAGTCTGTATCATATATACATCCCCAAGTAAGTTTCCATTAAGGAAAGCCGCTTTTGACATCCATTTGCCATATCTCATAATCATAGTATGCAACTATGACGAAGAATTTAATAGATTTGATCATGACCACTCGGAGAAAATGTCTCATCATAATCAATTCCATGAACTTGTCGATAACCTTTAGCAACAAGTCTTGCTTTATAAGTGTGCATTTCCATCCATGTCGAGTTTCTTTTGAAAACCCATTTGCATCCAATGGTCTTCAAGCCATCGACGGATCAATCAAAGTCCAAACTTGATTGTCATACATGGATTGCATCTCGCTTTCATGGCCTCTAACCATTTAGCGATTTTGGACTTTCCATAGCTTCTTGATAGGTTGTGTGCTCATTATGATCAATGAGCATCACATTATCATCATCAGTAACAAGAAATCCATATCTCTCGGGCTCATGACGAATCTTATCAGATCTACGTGGGCCTTGTGTTGTTGAAGATTGCTCATCATCAACGACTTGTGAGCTCGCTTCAATCTCCTTTTCGTGCTCAATGTTATTTTGTGAAACTTGAATTTCTTCAAGTTGTACTTTACTCCCACCGCTTCCTTTGGAAACAAATTCCTTCTAAGAAAAAACCATTTCGAGCAACAAACACTTTGTTCTCTAATGGGATGTAAAAGTAATATCCTTTAGTTTCCTTAGATATCCCACAAAATAACATTTTCAGATTGGGTGCCAACTTGTTGGCAATTGTGCGCCTTCACATAAGCCTCACAACCCCAAATCTTTAGAAAAGATAAATTGAGACGCTCCTCAGTCCATATCTCATAAGGTGTCTTTTCTGACCCTTTCAAGGAATACGATTCAATATGAATGTCATTGCTTTCTAAAGCATAGCCCCGTAAATATTTTGGAAGATCAGTTTGACTCATCATTGATCGAACCATATCTAATAAAGTTCGATTTATCCTTTCAGAAACACCATTCCATTGAGGAGTTCCTGGAGCATTCAATTGCGAAACGATTCCACAATCCTTAAGATAATCATCAAACTCTTGGCTTAAGTATTCACCTTCTCGATCAGATCGAAGGATTTTAATTATTTTGCCAAGCTGATTTTGTACTTCATTCTTATACTCTTTGAACTTTTCAAAAGATTCATATTTGTGCTTCATTAAATAGACATACCCATATCTACTGAAGTCATCTGAAAAAGTAATGAAATACAAATAACCTCCTCTCGCTGCAATGCTAAAAGGACCACATACATCGGTATGTATAAGGCCCAATAGCTCATTGGCCCTTTCCCCTTTACCTGTGAAGGGGACCTTTGTCATCTTACCCAGTAAACAAGAATCACATGTTTCAAAAGATTCAAAAGAATCAATGAATCCATCTTGATGGAGTTTTGAAATGCGTTTTTCATTTACATAGCCTAAACGACAATGCCAGAGATAGGTTGGGTTCAAATCGTTAGATTTAAACCTCTTGGTATTTATGTTATAGATGGACTCATTTGCAACAAACTCAGTGTCTAGAGTATAAATGCCATTTAATTGATGCGCAATGCCATATAAAATGTCATTATTATAAATGGAAATACTTATTCTCAATAGAAAATTTAAATCCATCATTCTCTAAACAAGCAAAAGAAATAATGTTCCTACCATAAGGGTACATAATAACAATTCTTGAGTTCCAAATGAGCCCAGTGGGCAAAATAAGATCATAAGTCCCCACGGATAAAGCAGCAACTCTTGCTCCATTTCCCACGCGCAGGTCGATCTCACCAGACATCAATCTTCTAGTCCTTCTTAGACTCGCACATTAGTACAAATGTGAGTTGCAGCCCTAGATCTAATACCTAAGATGCAGAAGGAGTAAAATTGATTTCTATAACAAACATACTGAAGAAGTAATCGTGACTATTCTTCTTCTCTTCACTCTTCCAAATAGAGTTTGCAGCTCCTTTTCAATGACCGTGTTCATTGCAATGAAAGCAAACTCCCTCCTTGGGTGCCTTAGTCTTAGCTTTAGGCTTGGGCTTGGACTTGGACTGGGTACTTTACCTTTGTCCTTTCTTGTGCCTTCTTCTTGAAAGCTTTTCCTTTGAACCACAAAACTTCATTGGTGGTCTTAACCTTTCCCTTTAAGTTCTCTTCAGCAGCTTTCAGCATCCCATGCAATTCGTCAATGGACTTCTCCATATTATGCATGTTGTAGTTAGAATGAACTGATCATATTCATCACCAAAGATGCTAGAATAAGATCGGTTGCCAATTCTTGACTAACAGGTGCACTAAATTTCAAGATGATGAATGTAACTCTTCATCTTGAGAACATGAGCACTCACGGGTTTGCCAGGAGTCATCTTGCATGAATTCAATGCCTTAGTGGTTCTAAACCTCTCTTGGCGTGCTTGCTCTTGAAACATAGCTTTCAGTTGAGCAAGCATATCATAGGCTTCCATTTCCTCTAAGTCCTTCTGAAGGTCAGAGATCATGGATCCTAACATAAGGCATGACACATCCGTAGAGTCATTGATATGCTTCATGTAAGCATCCTTTTGAGCCTTAGGTACATTTGCTGGTGGTTCCTCAGGGATGGGCTCTTCTAAGACATAAAGCTTTCTTTCTTGTTTGAGAACAATTCTCAAGTTCCTATACCAATATAGGAAATTTGTTCCATTAAGCTTTTCTTTCTCCAAGATAGATCGCATAGAAAGGTTTGTGGATGGAGTAGCCATAATCTACAAAAATTATGCAATAAGGGTCAACATTCATATATTATGAGGTATTAGCTCCCACTCAAATAAATAACCCTCAATTGAAAAATGGGAGAAACAAGATCCATATTTCACTAAGTCCTAAGAAAGCTTTGGCTTAACACTCAAAACTTAGTTATTTAGGTAGAAAACTCTTTTCAATTACATCACATGTAACTCTTGATGGGCTTATGTTAAAATACATCTTATGTACTTTGCATGTATGTAAAACCCAATCTTATGCCCTAAGCCCAAAACCGTTTTGATAGCTTAGTCAAGTTTAACCATACTTTACCTATGAATAGAACCATTATTCAAATGTCTTCCTAGATGATCCCTACATGCCTTGCTTTGGCAAAAACCCACATAAGGATAAGCTAGAGATAAACATTGGTAAAGATTTATGGAAGGCATATAAACTTGAAATTATGAAGAGGGTCGTTCTTAGTACATTATGAAGGCTACTAATCTTATTAGTAAGGGTGTTTGTACTATGCTATTTCTAATCCTATACTACAAAGATACTTGAGTATATATATATTAGAAGTATAGAATAGTTACTTACACATGAATATAAATATTCAAAAATATAAATAAACACATGTAACATCACCGTAATATATAACACATAACTAACAATCAAGCGTGAGGGAAGCAAATCTTTGGGCTTGTCAATCACCGGAAGAGATGATAGTCGACCGGTCGATTTGCGCTACCATTGGAAGAGATGATAATTGACTGGTCGACTTGTGCTAGTTGACTGGAACCAATCTCAGTCGACTGGAACAAACGTTTTCGCTGAAACGCTCATCTCCGCTCTCCGACCAGTCGACTAGAAAAGATGCTAGTCAACTGGTCGACTTGTACTAGTCGACTGGAACCAATATCAGTCGACTGGAATGAACGTTTTCGCTGAAACGCTCATCTCCGCTCTCCAACCAGTCGACTGGAACACTTCTAGTCGACTGGAAGAGATGCTAGTCGACCGAACCAATATCGATGAGATCGAGCGAACGTTTTGAAACGCCATCTCCGCTCTCCAACCAAATCATTGAAGAGATGCTAGTCACCGGAGTATCCTTGTCCAAAGATGAATACTGCGATTTCATTCCGCATCCATGTCTACATGGTGGAAACCCTAGCAGCCATCACCGTCGATCAAACCCTTCATGCTTGTCATATATTCTCATCAGTACCAAGATAATCAACAAATCTGAAAAAAACATGCATGAAATAAAAACACTTTCGTATCACGCAACCAAAAAATCGTGATCACATGTAATCCAAACATGCATATTTTTGATTATACAGAAGCCAAAATCGTGAACACATGTAATCAAAAACACGTATATTAATGATTATATAGAAGAACCTGGCTCTGATACCACTGTTGGATAGCGTACGGTCTGAGTATTCACAATACTCTGCGGAAAAACCATACAACAACATGATGTATAATCGAAAATACCAAGGATGTACGAAAATACATTGTTTTCGTGAATAGGTTGCTTCTTTTTTGGATTCCAAGACACTGCAAATGCGAATGCCCTCTACCGGTATCCACACGAGTATGCACGATCAGGGCTGCGGCTATGGTGTGCTAGCACGACCTGAAACGCTTTCTGAATGCCGCACGATTTTTCTCTTGGGTGGCGGCTAGGGTTTTGTCTCTTCTTCCTTAACCTAATAAGACCTAAGCTTCTCTATTTATAGAGAAACCCTAATCCCATTTAGGCCCCATTAAGTTTCGGCCCATTATATCATATATAATAAAAGCCCGACAACTTAATTCTATCTAGCCTAATAAATATATCTAAATATATTTATTCAACACTTAATAAATTAGGCCCAAGAGAATAAGCCCAGATCACATTACTCGTTGTGTGCGACCCTGTAGGCTCATTTGATGTTGGCAATGGGCTTGATCACACTTCAAGGTCCATAAGTCATAAGCGGCCTCTAGCAAGACATTATGACTACCCAAATCAAACGAGAATCGATAATCCGATTTAACCTGTAACTATGGTTATAGGCTCAGTCCTTTTGTAACACGATATCAAGATTAATCACAAGGCATGGTACATGTCAACCTTTGATTAATCATAGTTTCTTGATCCCCAAGTTGATTGATTATAACAAATGACATTGATGACTCTTCATCAATTCATTTGAGCATGGCCATGCATTTCTTCAGTCATACTTGTCAAGAGGCCCAAATGATATCTCTCTCATTTAAGAGAGGTACAAATCCCATCTACGTCATTCACATCCCTCCGCATGATTCATTTAGTGTCCAACATAAGACTATTCATGGAATGTAAATCACATTACATAAACGAAATACATGCATATATAAAGGAATACCTCATAATATATTATTAACAAGTCATAATGTTAATACATGAATCACAAATATCCATTGACCTAGGGCACACTACTAACATAAGAGATAGAATATGCTACTGAAAAAGTGTACATTATGTTGATGAGATGACTCCGATTATGTAAGAGAATTACTGAACATCAAGGAAATATTAATTGTGAATGTGAGGAGAATATAGGTTCGTGCATATTTTGTGTAATTATGTTCTGAAAGTACGAGATTGATATAATGAATGTTTATTTAACCCAGGGAGTGATCTATCGCAAATAAATTTGGTTATGTGGAGAATTTAGGGTAAAGGAACATGTGTTAGAATATGTTATGATGAAACAGAGAAAATTATAAGAAAATTGTTCCTCATTGGGGAAATTCGATAATTAAAGAGTTATATGAAGCAATTAGGGGTATAAGGAGTTTATTTTATTACAGAAGAGTAAAGTGTCTCAATTGTATTTAAATCGAAAGTGACTATGATCATCGATGATCGATCAAACGTATTTAAAAAGTGAAGAAGATAAATTGGCACCGTTGAGGAATTTTATATCATGCAAGTTTCATAAGAGTGAATCTTAACATGATCGAATGAATAGTGGCTGAATTAATATACGAGCATGGTATATTGGGAGACTTAATGAAGATATAGGTGTTGATAAAATGCGAAATTACAAGGGATATATGTATACGGGATTTGGAGTTAATTAGAACTAACTGAATGCTGGATGCGTCCAGAAATTATCAAAGGTTTTCTGGTTTAGTTTTGACAATAATGGTTGAGGAAAATCGTATGAATGGTATGACTGATGATTGTAAAAGAGACATTTGGAGAAATGTTCAGCTTAAGTATTGATCGTATCGCTTTAAATTGGAGATTTTGCAAAATATACTGAAGTGTCCCAGGAAAGCTTATGATGCAATATGTTGAAATGGTGTAAAGTGATTTTATGTACCTAAGGACAAATATAACTTCATGGGCTGTATTGTAATTGATGATTTGAAATTTGTTGTACTGAGTGTTGCTTTAAAAGATTGGAGACATTAATTGTACAAGAACATTTTGAAGATGTCCATGGATATGCAAATCGATGACGGTCAAGAGATTTCAATAATTTGAATGATTTGAAAAGGATTAAGCGATTGATTATTTCAAATTAAGCTAGTAATGCAATTTAATGGATTGAACAAAAATTTCAATGGCAGAAGATCACAATTCGGGCGATAAGCTTGTATTACTGAGTGCAATCTGACGAGCTAGCAACAAGGGGCAAAAAGAATGTATTATTAGTTATTGGAATTTCAAAATCAGTCGTGTATATAAAGGATTGGCAAAGACCAAATTAAGGTGTTTGAAATTTGCGAACCTTATCGAGGAATTGAAAATAACTCCAATTGTTGAGGAAAGTGATATGTATAGTTCGATTAAGAAATATGTGTAGATGCACTAAAGAAACCGTTAGAGAAATCATGAGAATGATCAAAGCCTTATGGTTTAGTAAGAGTACATCAAAGAGTAATTGATGGTTTAGAGGAAAAATCAAATGATTATATGTGATCAACCAACGGACTTGACCGTTGGAAACAAATGTCAAACCGGTATCGGGGGTTCATAGGACATGAAATTGATGTATAGTCCAGATGGATTGAGGACATAATAATTATTGTATAAGTGACACCATTTGAACAATGTATTAGTTGATGAGTAAAATGAATTTGTAATGGGATTGAGAAATCCAAGTAAAAGGGTAATGATTTGAGTGGATCGAGGCTATTAGAATCTTATGAGATTAGTGTTTTAGCACTAAAGAGACGAATCGATAGCGATAAATGAATGTTTCAAGTGTATCGATAGGCCAAGATACACTTAGATAGGGATAAAGGTTTAAATAGTGACCTCTATATGACTGTGGTGAAGATAAGAATTGGCAATTCAGTTTAAAACCTAAAAGATGTTTCGGATCCAAATTGTTACATAGACATGATTAGGAAATATTGTTAGGATCCGATATATGTGTTATTGATATTGAAAATGACGATTTGCAAGTAATTATGATAAAATGGTAAGACAGTGTTGAGTTTGAAAAAGGTGAATAGTTAATTGATTGTATTGATTTCAGTTCATTGGCAGAAATTACTCGTGTAGCGAAATAAGTGGGAAACAGAAAGTCAATGATCGAAAAGACTTCCCCGCCTTCCTAATCAGTTGTGTATGAAATTTTGAGGATGAAATTTTTATTAGGAGGGGAGAATTGTAACATCCCGTCACCGATAGGAAGGTTATATTGTTAAATTGGGACGGGATAGGATTTTTACCGCATATTATTGACTGAACATTCATTTGGCCTATAATTTTAGAGAAATGGGTCTTTTGCACATGCACATATAGTTACATGCATTCATGACATTTTTTCGGCATTTAATTTTAAATTTGATATGAATTGTGATTTGTGAGATAATTAGATTTGATTATGATTATTGGGAATCTTGGAAGAATTGGGTTTGAAAATGTGAATAGGAAATGTTTTAGAGTGATCGCCAGTTGACAGTGAACTTTAGGAAATTTTTCTAGAAATTCGGGAGAAAAATTTCGGACCGAAAATTTACCGAGTGACGATCGATTGATGCGATGATGCTAGAATAATTGGTAAATGGCAATGGAAAATTTAGATATATGATATTGGAATTTAATATGTCGAGCTATTGAAATTTGGAGACAAATCAATGGAAATGAATTGAAAGAGAAAGAGATTTAAATGTTTTATGAGGAAAAGACAAGAGACTTAGTGACTAACCTTAAATATCTAAGGTTATAAGGAAGAAGAAAGAAAAGTCTTCCTCCCAGGGCAAATTTTCCTCTCCTTCGATCGATTCTCTGCTTCTTCACCGTGCTTGATCTTTGGCTTGTTGCTTGATAGCTCCTTCTCCTTGTGTAAAGCCAAGCCTAAATCCTAAGGAAGATGATCTTTGGTGTGTTCTCGGGAGGATTTTCAAGATTTGAGGATTAATGCTTAATTGGTAAGTTAATGGGTTTAATGTTGTTGATTTGTTAGCTTAATGCATTCACGGGTTATTTGTGAAAGATCGGGGTAGTTTTAGTTAAGTTATTACTTAATTTAGAGAGAAATGGCGAAAAACTGGTCGGAGAAGACGATTTCATGACTCGCACGTCGTGTCAGTGCTGAAGCCTCGCCGCCATGGCGAATCAATATTTAATTCGCCACGGCGAAAGCGTGAAGGAAGACGTCGCGTGAGCTCTAAAACGCTGACACCGCGACGAGCTCCTCTCGACGTCGGGCGAAGCTCGAGTTTTCCACGCCGCACGAGTCCTCTCCCATGCGTCATGGCGAGCCCTGGAGAACGTTACGCCATGAAGGCGCCATTACACGCCGTGGCGAAGCGCTTACAAGACGCCATGCAAATTGTTTGAGGTCGCAAGTAGGGATAATTTTCTGATTTGATTTAATTTGGTTTTAAGGCATAGCTAATGGTGTAGACCTCCAATTGAGGTGATGTTTGATTCGTTATGATCTAGAGAAAGAGGTCTACAATTGATGCGAAGGATGAAAGTTTAAATTTAAGTTAGTAGAATCATAATTAGTAAAAGAAAGTTAAGAATGTGATTGTATTTCAACCTAAGGATTGTTCTTGTAATGGATAAAATTGTGAGGTCCCTAAATGTAAAGAAAAGGCTATTGGAATCTAGAACTAAGCATAAAAGGTGAATTTGATCTAGAGAATAGTGATATTGATTTTGAGGTCATATCCTAGTGGATATGATGTGATAAATTGACTGAATATTAGAATGCAATTGTTGGAGTTTCGTAATATGTTATTATTGACCAATCGAGTGGAAAGTTAGAATTTGACAAAGAAAGTGGAAATGGGAAATAGCACCGGAAAGCCATGAATAGGCATCGACATCTTTTATTTAAGACATGTGCATCATTGAATTATTTTGATTGTGCATTTAGTAATTGAAAATTATTTGATCATATAGAGGTCTCAGATGGATCGATATTCCACGGATCTTGCTGGGACTTCTAGGCTGTAGCTCGGAAGTATATGTGAGTAACCTAGTTGGTTCCTCAATCTTTATGTGTTTAATATTCTGCATTGATGCCATGTGGAGATAATGGAAGGATATGTGTGTTTGATTGTGATTGATTTCGGACCATAGGTGTCCGAAGTACCGGAAACTTGATATTGAAGTGTTATTGTATGTAACTGATTATAAATGTTTTACTGAAATAAACTGAAAATGTTCATGATCGAAATACCGGACCAAGGTCCAAGGAATGAGAAATGGGACATTGAATCTGGCTACGATCAGTAATAGAAATTGGGACATATGCATTCATGCATAATGGCATGTTCAGATAATGATAGTTGTTGTCCGAGACGCCACTGTACTGAACCGAGCCTCGAGCTCGAGGGGAGTTAGTGCATTCCCAGAGGGTTCTCCTACTCCCTGACGCGTCCACTGAATACTGATCACTGTTATGCGCTCGGTCACAACGCCGTAATAAACTGGAAAGTGTCACATGTGCATTTCATATACATATGATTGAGCATGGACTGTGTGAAAGGCGAAACGCCTTATAATTGGGAACTGATTGTATATGCATGAATTGAGTGACCATCGATGATGGTTTCTCATTGAGTTCGCAAACTCACCCAAAATTGCAATTATTTTTCAGGGTTTGAAGAGTACCCCGTTAGTGAAACGGGATTATGATTACTGCAAGCAAGGCAGAGTTTAAGGTCGGGATCAGTTTCACATCTGCATTAGTGTCATTATGTATTATTGTAGATTTGTATTTCTGCAATTTTCGTGGAATAGTACTGTAAATTTTAGAGGTTCCAAATTGATAAATGTTGTATGGAAATATGATTACTGAAACTGTTCAGGAATAGTATTGGGCCCAATTTGACTACGGATTTTTGTGCTCGAATGGCCTAATTTCTGTGAGTGTCTTTTTAATGACTGAATCTCTTTATGATCGAAATTGATTTCGTATTAAAGTGGGTTCAAATTATTTACTGATATCTGTGCACTCGATTGTTTTCAAAAAGAAAAAAATGGCTTTTTGTGTATTTGAATTGTTTTGACTACTCTAGCATACCACCCTCGTGAGGCACGGGCTCGGGTATCACCATCGATATTGGGTTCGGGTCTTGCGGGAGTGGGATGCTACATCTTGTACCCCCAAGAACCTCTGTGTATACCAATATGGGTTCTTATTCCCATATAGGTATAGTAGAAAGATCTAGATCCACTGAATCTAGTTGTATGAGTAGCAGGTACGTGAAAACTGTAGTATCCATCCCGTTATTATCAGAAGAGTCAAAGGGCCCACCACCATCATAGTCATGGTATTATAGAAACTTAGCTGTTCGTAATTCCACTATTCTGGTCCCTCTTTCTACAAAGAAAATCAGAACCCTAAAGTTGTTGAGATATTTTACTAAATAGCAATGAAGGAACGAGCATCCAATCTTTCTTTATACAGATTATCCTACCTCAGTAGGGAAGCCCTTTACACAAATGAGTGCAAGGCTGAGTTTTTCAACTTCTAGATAAGTAGATTAGTCCTGCTCTGCATTAACTTCTTTAAGTCCTTTAAGGTGTAGTTATGCCTTTCAGCAACACACCACTTTTCTCAGAACTATTCGGCATAGTGAACTAAGTCACTATTCCAACTGACTCCATATATCTAGCAAACGAACCTTTTAAAGTCCTAAAATATCATATTTGCTATGATATTCTCCTCCACGGTCAAATCTGACTATCTTGATGAATTCTTCCAACTATTTCTCAGCCTTCAGTCTTTAAGCAAAAACATATGACTTTGATAGGAATAATCATCAAGAAATGTCAGAATACTTTCAGAATGCACAATGCAATTGTATAAGGTCTACCGAAATCTTTATGTATCAGACTCAACAAGTTAGAAGCATGAGTTGACCTCAGTGTCCTTACTAGTCAGCTTACCCTTGCAATGGTCAACACATGTTTCCAGATCATCTTAATCTAGAATTGAGAAATGCTTTCCTTAATCGATCTCTCAATCCTAGCTTTGGAAATGTGGCTTAAACTTTTATACCACACCATGTATGACTTCTCATTCATCAGGTCCTTCATACCTTATTTAGTTTGATACCACGAAGTATATATCTAATTCGGGGTAAGACACATTCTATACAAACCATATGAGAAGAAAGTTGTATCTTTATGTTTTGCATTAAATAGCAACTATACACCAAAAGTACTAAATGCAAAACGTCAATCTTCATTGTCTTTAATCGATCAAAAGATCACATATAAAATGTGTCGTAAAACCTAATGAACCTTACTATAAAGTTAAGTACATATACCCCATAGATATTACTTCCACCTCTTTATTGATGTTAACTATCGCCCTCCTTTCCTTTATTTGGCTTTATCCTCGATATGAACCATCGATTATGGAAGCACCTTGGTCGATGTTCCACTAAATATTGACTTATACTTAATATGACTATCGCAAATTTGATTTATAATCGACAAGCCAAAGAATAACCCGATGGTCATAGCCTTCCTTTAAACCTCATACTATTGGTTTCTTTATGTCATGTAGTCCTTTACCGTAACTAGTTTGACCAAAGGTCGGATGTGGAGAAGATTTAAACTTTCTACCTTTGAACTTAACGGGCTTCATCTTTATCTTCCCATATGCTTCTTCGAGGACTGTAGAGTAGCAAAACTTGAGTTTCTACCTCAAGAACATAACGGGATATCAAAGCATTGAAGTCTCAATTTCTTCACATAATGTGAAAATGAATTATTCTCGATATATACCCATTACTCCACTTTTTCCTCAGATACTTCATGGAGAATAATACTTTCATCAAGGCACTTATCTCAACACCGATGAGACCGTGTATCTCAGAGACATTATCAAGAAATTCCTTCACTATTTTGTGTCCTAAATCCACTTTGCGATGGTAAGGATTGATTTCTTAATGGTCATCGACATAACTGTTAGACCGATCCTAGGCTTCATAGGTTACTTTATGAACTCTCGAGTTCATGGATGTAAGTTGTAACACGCCATTCCCAACTGACATATTAACATTTGTCCATTGGATACACGTGTACATACCTGTCAGAAATGACATGTTAACTATTGCACCTTCACTGTACATAACATGGAATCATACACTAAACCATCAATCACACATTTTCTAAACTCAAAATGTTATCACATTAATGAAAATCCATAATTTATATAGTTTCATACAACATAAAACCATCCAAGGTTTACAACATTATCCTATGAGCTTAAACAACTAAGTACACACCAAATATAAGAAACATGAAAAAATAGCTAAGTCCTCAATCTCAGCTGACCGACCTCTGAGCCAAATTTGACAATAACAGTTGCATAAAATATGCTTCTATAGAGTCTTAGAAGCTAGTTCGTCTCACTCTCGAACCTTAAAAGCAACGGTGCAATTTTGATGAGTTTTACGAACTCAGTAAAGTAACCATCCTTGATGGTTTGTTCATGTCATAAAACGAGATAAATTATAGCATGTAAACATACAGCTCAACTCCACTTAACAAGTATCAAATACTGTCACAGATAAATCATTTCTCAGATGCACAGTTCATTCATATAACAAAATTCACACAAAATTTTGCATATCATTCAATGAACTCAAATTATATGCGGATGTGACATATATGAAACTCATATTCATTTTTTTTTATTTTGTTGTGACTATGTGCTTTTACAATATCCTAAATTATTGGACTCACCAATCGACCAAGGAATCATTGATCACAACGATCCATAGGCTCGAATCATATATGCGGGAGCTTTGACAAATTCATTTATGCATATATATTTTCATATCAATTGGATGAGTTTTTGTTACTAAAAGTGCTTTTTATGGCTTTATTTGATTATTCTTTGAATTATTGTGCCTTACATTTAATTTGTGTTTATAGAAAAAAATTTCATATCTTAGTTTAACTACAATAAATTGATTTTTAGACAATTGATGCTATTTTATTTGAAAATTTTATTGTAGCTTGAAAAAATCAGAGTTGAAAAGATTAAGGAATGAAACAAAGCATTAAGATAAAGAGCAATCCAAACGACAAATATGGTGGTTTGGGCGTAGGGAAAATGACTATGTGGAGGTCAAATAAGTGTGGTCTATGTGCGTGAAGAGGGATAAAAAGTTGCAATTGTCTAATCCGTGTGGATGAACATGAGGTGCGTGGCCAATTAATAACAACGACAACGAAGAGAGGTCAGAAGTTGAAGTGGTTTTGAAAAACCAAGGAATAAACATTAATCTGTCACATCAGTATATAAAGAAGGGAACAGTAGGTAGTGTGCTTGTAGGTAGCATGGGGACATGCGATGGTAGGTGAATTGTGTGAGCTGGTGTGTGCAACGTGGGTATGTGAGTGGTTTTTGGACAACTATTAAAAGTAAACAAATTAAGAGGAGGGCGTGGCGCTGTTAAGAATGGTGGTGCTGGGTGTTTGGAGAGGAATAAAATAGTCACATAAAAAGCTAATAGAGCTGGTGATTTTTAGGTGCGTGGTTAAAGAAGGAGATTAGGAGTTGTTGAAAAAAGTTGCATGATTTGTGAGCTGCGTTTGGAGAGTGGCCTTTACTTGTATTTGAAGGGCTAGGTGATTTACGTAGGTTGTATATAAATGGTGTGCAGAGCAACATATTAAATTGTCACATAAATAAAAGAGAAAGGGGACGTGTGTGCTTAGTTGGGAGAGAGGAATAAAAACATCATGAAACAGGCTTGTTTGTGAGTAGCTTGAGGTGCAGTGTGTGTGGCGTTTAACGTGAGAGGTAGCTGACGTTGGAGTTGTGTGTGGTGTGTGAGACGTGAGTGTGTGGGCTGGAGAAGAAAAACATAAAGTGTGTGTTTGTGGTGTGAATAGGCGTGTTGGTGTTGTTCCTCTCTACATAAATCACCTAGCCCTTCAAATACTTGCAGAGGCCACTCTCCAAACGGAGCCCACAAATCACGTAATTTTTTTCAACTTTCTTTAATCACGCACCCAAAAACCGCCAGCTCTATTAGCTTTTTATGTGACTATTTTATTCCTCTCTAAACACCCATCACCACACTTCTCAACTAGCCCCACGCCCTCCTCTTAATTTGTCTACTTTTAATAGTTGTCCAAAAACCACTCACACACCCCCATACTACCTACAAGCACACTACCTATTGTTCCCTTCTTTATATACTGATGTGATAGATTAATGTTTGTTCCTTGGTTTTTTCAAAACCCCTTCATCTTGTAAGCCTCTTTTCGTTGTCGTTGTTATTAATTGGCCACGCACCTCATGTTCATCCACACGGATTAGACAATTGCAATTTTCTGTCCCTCTTCAAGCACGTAGACCACACCCATTCCTCCACGTAGTCGTTTTTCCCTAGCTACCCAAACCAAAGACGTTGTCGCTTGATTGCTCTTTATCTTAATGCTTTGTTTCATTCCTTAATCTTTTCAACTTTGATTTTTTCCAAGTACCCTACAATAAAATTTTCAAATAAAGTAGCATCAATTGTCCAAAAATTAATTTATTATAGTTAAACTAAAATACTACAATTTTTTCTATAAACACAAATTAAATGTAAGGCACAATAATTTAAAGAATAATCAAATAATGCCACAAAAACCACTTTAGTAACAAAAACTCATCCAATTGATATGAAAATATTTATGCATAAATGAGTTTGTCAACTCCCTCACACTTAGCTTTTTGCACTCCTAGGCAAATTATCAGTAGAAAGAAATCCAACAGTTAAACTCAATGCAAGCAAACATAAAATCGACAAGGCAAGAATATGCAATCAACTTAAACAACCTCTATCCTTAATCAACCAACATTTATGGAATGCTGTGCAAAGAAACTAATACAAGAGATATATCAAGATAGAAGAAAAAAACATAATAGATCTCTCATAAGGTATAAGTGTTTTTCTCATCTCTAAAATAGGAAAATTTCACTCAATCTACCTAGATTAGCACCTACCATAAGCTTGTGAAGATTTTACTATCTCCACCACTACATACCATAGATTCATGATCAAGGAGACTTTGTAGGGTTGTAATGTTGATGAAAGGCTAATGAATGGATGAAATGGGGAAAAAAAGACAAATGTATTGCCTGAGTATTAAGAAACAACTTAAAATGAGTTAAAGTATAGCTATCAATTGAACACCAATGTGCAATTATCAACATTCAAGACTCAATCTTTAATCTTCAATCCACCAAGGGATGCCTTATTTCAAACTTTATTCTTTTTGGCCAAACTATTCTCTCTTTTTTTTTCTCTTTTCTTTTTTCTTTTTGGCAAATATGGCATACCCTAACCCAAGATAATAAACATAACAACATCAATTATGCACATTTAATCATAAAGAACATAATGTAACTCATGCAAAACACTTGTTCAAAACAATGGAATGAACAAAAGTGAATAGCTCAAGGGGGTAAGCAAAGGTCAATTAAAATGGCTTGTGTTTGGGAAAAGGGGTTTAGGGAAAAAAAAAGCCCTTATCATGCTAACAAATTTAGGTATTAATGTAGCTTTGAAAAAGAATCTATACAAGTTCTGGAGACTAACCAAACTAGGTAGAAATCACACAAGATGAGAACGAAAAGTAAGGCTTAAAATTCCTTCCAACAAGGTTTTATCTAAGATATTTCCTCCCTAAAATCAAGCTATACAATAAGGTTAGGAACACTGCACCAAAGGCAATCCGCTATCCTAATCAACTAAGAATAAAAATTACTCAAATCAAATGCATTCAAACCTTGACATGTAAATGTTCACATGCATAATCAACAAGGATTTGAAAGCAAAACCCAAGGATTGCAAAAGTCAAATGAGAAGTGAGAATCAACACAGCAAATCGTTTTAAAGAAACAAATTCAATCAATTCAATTTAGCTCAATCACCAAACATTTAAAAAAAACAAACAATTCAACAAAAGCAATCCCTCCCCAACATTTAGTCAATACATTGGCCTCAATGTAAGAAAAATAATTATAGGCAAAATATCAAAAGCAAAGGCAAACTAACTAACAATAACTAAACGAAATAAACAACTAAAACTACTTCCTACTAAAAAGGTTCGCTTCCCCCACACTTATTTCAAACTATCTCAGTAGACAAATATCACCATCAATATAATAGAGAATAAAGGAGAAAGGTGGAAGGGAACAACCATGGAATTAAAGGGGTCTTTGATCCTCATGGTCATGCTTAAACAGATGACCGTTGACTTATGAAACATGGCCGCTGTTTCATCCACTAGCCCTCACTGCTCCAAATGAATGGACCTTTGTAACTTTGAAAGGGCCCTCCTATTTGCAACGAACTTCCTGCATTAGCTTTAATCGAGCCTTGAATTTTAGAACCTTGTCACCTTTATGGAATTCTTCCTCGATTCTATTTGTCATGAATCATTTTCAGCTTGTCTTTGAGATTCTAGCATTATCATAAGACTCAAGTCTCATCTCTTCAAGCTTTTGAGTTGCATTGTCTGGTTTTCAAGTGAAGATTCAAGGTCTACATTACGTGCCTTGATCGCCTAATAAGATTTGTGCTCAATGTCCATGAGCAAATGGCAAGAATTGCCACATAGCAACCGGAAAGGAGACATGCCTAGAGGGGTCTTATAGGCGTCTTGTAAGCCACAATGCCCCTCAAACCTTTCACTCCAAATCCTTTCGTGATGGCTTCACTATCTTTTCTAGTATACGCCCACTTAGATTGGAGATTTCAGCCAACCCATTTGTTTGAGGGTGGTAAGGAGCGCCAGCTTGTAATTAACTCCATACTTAGCAAGTAAAGACTTGATAGTCCTATTGCAGAAATGTGTTCCTTGGTCACCGATTTATTGCTCTTGGAATGTCGTACTCTACAAAATATATGAGCACGTAAAACTTAGCAACAAGAAGCATCATCTTTCCTAGTTGGCACCGCCTTTACCCACATAGATACATAATCTACTACAAGTAATATATATGAAACCCAAATGACAGAGGAAAGGGACCTATAAAATCCATGCCCTAGACATCAAAGATTTCACAAAATGCATAGGTCTTAAAGGCATTTCATGTTTTTACCTGCATCTCAAACCTCTCGAACTTATCAAGTATAAGCATCTTTAAATAAGATAGGCCAGTAAAACCTACACTCTAAAACCTTTCTAGCAATCCTATTAGCACTAAAATGCCCGTCCCCCGCCCCCGCGCAAGATAAAGAATGTGCAAAGGTAAGGATAGAGTGGATCTCATTGTTAGGAACACATAATCTGATTATCTAATCACTGCATTGCTTTCAAAGAATTGGAGCATCCTAGGTATGGTATCTTGCCTCCCTCTTCAGCTTATCAACCTGAAACTTAGACATAAAAGGAGGTACAAAATCATCGACAATGTAATTAACAATATTAGAGTACCAAGGCTTCTGAACTACTAAGGCAAAAAGTGTAGAATCAGGAAAAGAATCAACAAGAAGATCAAGAGTCAACTCCTTGGTGCCTTCAGTAACCACTAAGGTGGTCAACCACATGATTCTCTCGCCCAACTCTATCTCTTATTTCAATATCAAACTCTTGTAGCAACAAAGCCCATCTCAGCAGTCTTGGTTTAGATTAGGGCTTTTTGAACAAGTACCGCACTGCTGTATGATCTGTAAAAACAACCACTCGAGAGTTTATTAGATATTGTCTATACTTATCCAAAGTAAAGATTATAGAAAATGGTTCCTTCTCAGTAGTGGTATAATTCACTTGAGTGGAGTCAAGGGTCTTGTGTTAAGTCCAAATGACTTTACTTAGATATGATTTTGATGTATAACAAAGACAATCAATAAAAAGAAAAGTAAAACAAAAGAAGTCATACAGATGAAGTCATACAGACGAAGTCAGACAGACGAAGTCATGCAGACGCAGACGAAAAGCAAAGCAGATGCAGACGCTAAGCAAAGCAGATGCAGACGCTAAACAAAGCAGATGCAGACGCAGATGCGAATAGTAAAGCAGACGAAGACGCGAAATAATAAAAGCAGACGCAGACGCAAAAACATAGAAGATAAAATACAGGCAGAGAAAAGAAGATGCAGAATTTAAAAAAGATTAAGGAGTCGATTCGAAAGTTAGTTACTGAGAACTCAACTGAATAACCGCTTTTTAAAGATTCAAGAAATAAGAATCAAGAAGCAGCTTGGAGACGAAGGCTATAAATACGAGTCAAGTCAAGATTGCAAAGTTAGACAAAGTGAGAAAAGTTAATTTGAATTACATCTACGAACTTATTGGCAATTTAGCTGAGAGTTATTTTACTGTAACAAGTGTTCAAACACTTTTCTGAGAAAAAGTAGAACAGATAGCCTGCAGAGACTAAGTGTGAAAGAATACTGGTTGTAGAGACCTAAAGAGGCTCGCAAAGAATACTTGTAAATTTGAACAGATAGTGAAATCTCAGAAGAAACTCTGAGGACTGGACGTAGCCCACAGTTTTGGGTGAACAAGGATAAATCTCTGTGTCAAACTACTCTCACTCTATATCTCTATATTTTAGATTCAAGTTTTATCAGTACTTAATTCGTAAACAAAGTTTTGTTAAAAAGTTTTGATTAATCAGAATCGATCAGAAGTTCTGTAAAGAATTTTTATTTCTACCAAACAGTTTTGAAAGATTTTTCAAAAAGGGGAATACACAATTCAATCCCCCTTCTCGTGCATTCTATATCGTTTTATAAGTATTGTATTAACGTATGATTCACTTCAATTGGTATCAGAGCAAGGTATCCAAGGATCACTTTAACAAAGTGTGGATTAAAGATAATGGCAGAATCACATGTATATATCGCAGAAGGAGCCTTAGTCACTAGACCTTCAGCATTCAACAGAGAGGATTATCATTACTGGAAAGTTAGGATGCGGCTATTCATTGAATCTACTCATGTTGACCTTTGGGACGTAATAGAGAAAGGACCTTATACACCAGTAGATGAAGATGGCAATTCCATTCCACGAGTTAGATGGACAGCTGACCAAAAGGTGAGAATACAACTGAACTCAAAGGCGAAGTTCTTCTTGACGTGTGCCCTAAGCAGGAGCGAGTATGACAAAGTCCATCGATGCGATACCGCAAAGGAGATGTGGGACACATTGTCCATTGCTCACGAAGGCACAAGCCAAGTTAAAGAATCCAAGATAAGTATTCTTGTGCACCAGTATGAACTTTTCAGGATGAAAGATGAAGAATCTATTGATCAAATGTTTGGAAGATTTCAAACAATTGTCAATGGATTGAAAGCTCTTGGAAGAACGTACAACAATCAAGATCATGTTCGAAAGATCCTAAGAAGTCTTTCGAAGAGATGAAGACCTAAAGTTACTGTGGTGCAAAAAGCCAAAGACTTGAGCGTGTTAAAGCTTGACGAGTTGCTTGGATCCTTGAAGATTCATGAAGTTGAACTCGATGCTGAAGAAAAGCATGATGGCAACATGGGAGGACCTAGATTCATCAGAAATAGATACAAGTTCCGAATCGTCTGAACATGCAAACATCTGCCTGATGGCCGAGGAAGATAGTGATGAGGAGGTAAAATCTAACTACGATAACTTGTATGATGCCTACTCAGAATTATTAGAAGATTCTCATGCTATTCTGAAATAGTACAAACTGTTAAAGAAAAAGTATGCAGAAAATATTAGACATACGGAAGAAATAGAGAGAGAAAATATTTGTATGAAAAAGCAATTAGAAGAAAAGAATAAAGTTGTAGACAGATCAGAAGAGATCAATCAGCTTAAACTAAGAATTAAGAATTTGTCAGCTGATTTAGCTACTTTCACAGAGAGCACTAAGAAAATGAATGAGATGCTTGGAAAATGTAAACATCCGGCTGATAAAACTGGATTAGGTTTACAGTAACAAGACTCAAGATCATAAAAACCTTTCTTCCAAAAGAGAAACCATAATAAATTTCGTTTTAATCAACGTTCTAGTTATATGCATAAAAAACTCATCATATGCATGCTACTAACCATAGAGGACCCAAGAAAATTTGGGTACCAAAAAATAAAATAGTTTCTCCCGCAGATATCCTTCCTTGGAAAATACGGCAAGCACCATTGGTATTTAGACAAGGATGCTCGCGACATATGATTCGGAAGAAGGTCTATGTTCCTAGACCTTCAAAGATAAGAAGGAGGATCGGTAACTTTCGGAGACAACCAAAGGGCAAGATTATTAGAATCGGTAAAATAGGTAAAGATTCCTTTGCATGCATAAATAATGTATCGCTTGTTGATGGTCCAAGCATAAATTGATTAGCGTCACCAATTGTGTGATTCGGTTTCACAAATACATTCAATCAAAATCTTTAAGTCGTAAACAAAGATGGGTCTATACTTTTCTATGCCAAGAGAAGAAACAATCTTTACAAAATTAATTTAGAAGATTTTCAAAGCCAAAATATTTCATGTTTTCTATCTTCCAAGAAGAAAGACTAACTGCATAAAAGCTAGGTCATGTCTCTTTAAACATATTTCAAAGTTGGCAAAACATGATTTGGTAAGAGGCTTGCCAAAATAAGTTTTGACAAAGAGGTTTTCTGGAAAACTGCTTGAAAGGAAAACAAGTTAAAACCTCTTTTTCTTCTAAAAGTTTTGTAACATCATCTAGACCTTTAGAGTTGTTACATGTAGATTTATTTGGTCCAATAAGGACAATAAGTCTTGGCGGAAAGAAATATGGACTTGTTATTGTTGATGACTTTACTCGATTTTGTTGGATATTGTTTTTATCACACAAAGATGAATCTTTTAAGTACTTTAGGACCTTATCCAGAAAGTTACATAATGAAAAAGGAATGTCTATAGCCAGTATCAGGAGTGACCATGGTGGAGAGTTTGAGAATGAGAAGTTTAGGTTATTCTGTGAGGAGAATGAAATTTCCCACAACTTCTGGCTCCTTAACTCCACAATGAATGGAGTTGTTGAAAGGAAGAACAGGACGATTCAAGAGATGGGAAGGACCATGCTGTGTGAGATGAATCTTCCTAAGTACTTCTGGGCAGAAGCTGTGAGCACAGCATGCTATATTCAGAATAGAATTCTGTTGCGACCAATGCTAAAGAAGACTCCTTACGAGTTATGAAATGGAAGAAGACCAAACATATCTTTCTGTTGCGACCAATGCTGAAGAAGACTCCTTACGAGTTATGGAATGGACGAAGACCAAACATATCTTACTTTCATTCATTTGGGTGCAAATTCTCTATTCTGAATACAAAGGAGCTGTTAGATAAATTCGATTCAAAGACCTACCTAGCAATCTTTCTAGGCTACTCATTATCGTCTAAGGCATTTCAAGTGTACAACCTTACTTCAAAGACAGTTGAGGAGACTATCCATGTCAAGTTTGATGATAGTTCCCAACCCCATAAGGAAGATGACATGGAGAGTGAAGGTCCTTCAAAGAGCTTAGTTGATAGAACAGAAACTCCATCATCAGGAACACATGTAGACAAAGTTGAAGATATTCCAGAAACTATCGGACTGAAAAGAGACTGGAAATATAAAAATTCTCATCCAGAAGAGTTGTTATCGGAGAGACCTCAGAAGGAGTTAGGACAAGGTCCAGATTCAGAAGAGAAGCTAATGTGGCTTTTATCTCTGAAATAGAGCCTAAGAAGATTGAGGAAGCTCTTCAAGACGAAGCTTGGGTGTTAGCCATACAAGAAGAGCTGAATCAATTTACTAGGAATAATGTGTGGTCCTTAGTTCCGAAACCCCGTAAGAAATCCATCATAGGAACCAGATAGGTCTTTAAGAATAAGTTAGACGAATCAGGTAGAGTGAGTCGAAATAAGGCTAGATTAGTAGCATAAGGCTATAATCAACAAGAAGGAATAGACTACAATGAGACGTATGCTCCAGTAGCAAGACTTGATGCCATTAGGATATTGCTGGCGTATGCGGTCTGTCATGATATAAAACTGTTTCAGATGAATGTGAAGAGTGCCTTTCTAAATGGTTTTATAGACGAAGAGGTGTATGTTAAGCAACCACCTGGTTTCGAGGATGTTAAGAATCCAGACCATGTCTATAGACTTCATAAAGTCTTATACGGCCCTAAGCAAGCTCTTAGAGCTTGGTATGATTGTCTGAGTACTTTTCTTTTAGAAAATGGTTTCAGTAGAGGTCAAGTCGATAAGACGCTCTTTAGGAAAAACTTTCATAATGATTTTATTTTAGTTCAGATTTACATTGATGATATCATTTTTGGTGCTACTTCAAACAAGTTATGCATGAAGTTTGAGAGTCTAATGAAGAAAGAGTTTGAAATGACTATGATGGGTGAGTTAAAGTTCTTTCTTGGGTTGCAAGTTAAGCAAACCGAAGAGAAAATTTTCATTCATCAACAAAAGTATGTGAAAGAACTATTGTCCAAATTTGATATGAATAATGTGAAGCCTATGGCGAATTCTGATGCACCCTTCAAACCTTTGTCCAAAGATGAACTTGGTAAGAAGGTGGATCAAACCTCAGATAGAGGGATGATCGGTTCTTTCATCGTATCTTACAAAGAAGTAGACCTGATATTTTGTTCAAGTATGCTTGTGTGCAAGATTTCAGGCCGATCCTAGAGAGTCTCATTTTATCGCTGTTAAAAGGATTATGAGATATCTTGTAGGTACTACTGATCTTTGTTTAATGTTTGAGAAAGATAAAGATTTCAGGTTAATCAGATATTGCGATGCGGACTATGCCGAAGATAGAATCGAAAGAAAGAGCGCAAGTGGAGGATGTCACTTTCTTGGCGCAAACCTAGTTTCCTGATCAAGCAAGAGACAGCTCAATCGCTCTATCAACTCGCCAAGCGTAGTATATGTCCGCCAAAGTCGTCGCTCACGACGTTATGGATTAAATATCAACTTGAAGACTATTCAGATCGAGAAGAGAGATTCCAATCATCATGACAACACAAGTGCAATCAATCACAAAGAATCCGATTCAGATTCTAGAGTGAAGCACATCGGGTTAGACATCATTTCGAGAGACTATGTTCAAAGGAAGGTGGTGCGTCTACAGTTCATCGAAACAGAGCATCAGTGGGCAGACATCTTCACCAAACCACTGAGTGAAGAATGGTTCCAGAAGATCAAACGCAACCTTAACATGGTTATGTTAAGTGAACAGTCAGGCTAAAAGTAACGTCAAAACTAACGGCGTCAGATACAGTGAGTTACAGCTGGTAACTTCTCTGTCAAGAAAGTTTTGGAGGGAAAAATCTGATAAT
The DNA here is from genome assembly GCA_029891385.1 of Erythroxylum novogranatense. Lineage (NCBI taxonomy): Eukaryota > Viridiplantae > Streptophyta > Magnoliopsida > Malpighiales > Erythroxylaceae > Erythroxylum > Erythroxylum novogranatense. The sequence continues at coordinate 109,849 of JAIWQS010000259.1, read as the reverse complement.
CTCGAGGATCTTAATGATTCTAGAACACACCAGACTAGACCCTTCAAGTAGCATGAAGTTGAAATCATTGTGGTTACTTTCATCTCTAGACGGTTCATCTTGCTTTCAAAATTCTCTCAATCATCCTACCCTAGATGAAAAGCTTACCGTAAATAGCTGCTCAAACAATGGAGGCAGCTATGATTTTCGGAAGGCATGTAGATTTCGAGTCATTGAGGAATGATGGTATGGAAGTAGAACCGGAGATTGTAAGAGCTGGTTGGAGAAATTTCTTCCAGGTACGAGAACCAGTATACACCAATGAGGTATTCGATTTCTGAAAGAACGCTTAACTTGTAGACAACACTATCATATCTTCAGTAGATGGTATATCTGTTGTCGTGACTAAGGAACTAATAAGGAAGGTGACTTATTGTCCATCAGTTGGTGAGACCCTATCTACAAAGGCCGGTTGGATGTCCCAGGTTGGTATGAAAGAAGAAGATGTTAGAAGACAATTATATGGAGCCAATGACCCATGGGAGAGGAAGACCTCTAGTTTGATTCCGAAGGCTAGGGTTCTTCATGCAATTCTTTTTAATTGCATCTTACCCAAAGAAGGTTCAAGACATTTGGTGACCACTCTGGATGAACAATGCCTATTCTACTTGTTGAATCACAACCCTATTGATTTACTCTTCTTAATCTTTCACTACATGATTAAGGGGATGAAGGATACAAATAGCTATCCTTACGATATGCTTCTTACAAGGATTTTTAAGGAATCCAAAATCCTTCTACATAAAGGAAATAGAAGGACTGTACCGGTGAAAAGTAAGATTGATTCGATCATCGAACACCCCACTCCCAAGACCCAACCCGACATCGACGGTGATATCCAGTCCGTGCCCATGAGGGTGGCGTGCTACATCACCAAGAGAAAACTCAAGATAACTTTTTTTCTTAACACATACTCACACATATCATCGTGAATGCGGAAAACAATTTATATAAACAATTCAATGGCCTTGGGGCCCTTTTTACATTTACAATTTATTTCACCAATTGACTTTACAACTTGTCCAACTTAGTAATACAAAGTCCAAGAATAGAAATACTAAGATGACGCTAACCCATCCCGACCACTTCTCCGCTTCCTCAACCAACAGATGGCATATGCCCGTTGCTAACGGGTATTCTTCTAAGTCCTGAAAAATAGATGCAAATTTTGGGTGAGTTTTGCGAACTCAGTGAGAAACCATCATCGATGGTTCACTCAATTCATGCATGTTCAATCAGCTTACCAAATATCACATACGATCATGATTCACAAATGTAATCTCAAATAATACATACCATTACATTTCACAAATGTAAGGCATATCACCTTTCATACAATCCAAATTCAATCATACCATATATGCAATGCACATGAGACCCTTTCCATTTTCATTACGTTGTTGTGACTGCGCGCTGGAACTGTCCCAAAGAACGGCACATTGCGTTGAGCTAGTGGCTCAAAACATTGGGCTTGAAGCTCTAATACATTGAGCTCGAGGCTCAATACGTTGGACCCGAGGTCCCGTGCATTCGAAATAAAGCTCTCATACGTTAGGCGTGATATGCCCCGATACGGTGGCTGCTCGCCACAACTGCCTTTATCGATCATGTCCTTATGCATGAATGCATATGTTCCAATTTCCATTTACAGTTCTTGCTATCACTTACATTCAATGCCATTTCCTATTTCTTCAGACCTTCGGTCCGGTATTTCAATCATATATTTTTCCAATTTATTGCATCATACCATATCGCATTTAAAAGTCACATCCAATGTATTGAAATGCATAATTAACACTTCAATATCAATTTCCCATTTCCTCGGACCTTTGGTCCGAGATCTCCAATATAAACATTCACACACACGCTTACACAAGTAGCACTTCGTTATCTCATTCCAAATATTTCGGACACCTATGGTCCAAATCAATCAAAATCAAACACACATAAACCCTCCATTATCTCCACATGGCATAATTGCAAAATCTTAAACACATAAAGGTTGAGGAACCAACTAGGTTACTCACCTGTATTTCGAGCTAACATCCGGAAGTTTCAAGAACGCGGTAGATCGATGCTCTAAATGTGCCTCTATAACAAACAGAGAGAATCCGATCACTAATTATCCAATCCGAACTAATATAATGCACATGTAAGTGTATAATGTATGTTCATGAGATTTCCGCCCTAAATCCAAATTTTTCCCGTCATAAAATTCCATCAAAATTAGAAAACTATAGCCATCGACAAAGACTCAATTCGGATCTCGACGGTCCAAAATAAATAAAACAAAGGACTATAGAACAATTACCCGGCCACGCCAATTTCCGTCCAAATATTCCCAATTTCTCAAAAATGAAAGTCAATATTTCACTAATCCGATGCCTCAAGAATCAGGTCAATCGGACGCCGACGGAAAAGAAATTGACAAAAGAATCACCAAATACCAAATAATCAAATAATAATAAATAATAATAAAATAAAAAAAAATCAGAGGCCTCGTCATTAGGGCGAGGCGTCGCCCTAGTGATTCCGGCTGATCCAGCCTCGTCACTAGGCGACGACGCCTCTAGTGATGCTGGACAATCCGAGCCTCGTCACTAGGGCGAGGCGTCGCCCTAGTGACCGGGCGCAATTCCACTTCCCATTTCCCCTTTTTCCTGATTTCCCAATCCAACTTCCAACACTCATAATTCTCAGCACACAATTCAGAAAAATACAAATTATACCTTGTTGGAAAGATAAAGAAACCCTCTACAATTCTCAAGAAGACCATAAAAATCAATCCTACTCCTAAGGGTGTCAAAAATCCCTTCAAAGCTACTGCCTACTCAAATCCCATTAAAACAGAACAGTACATTGCAAATTCCATAACTTTCTGATTTTTCAGCCAAAAAAATTACCACATAAATATGATCAATAAGTTCCCAATGTCATCTACAACTTTCATGAACAACCCAAAATCAAATTCCATAACCAACTAGGTCAAACAATTCAACAAAAATTTGTATACAGAAATTAACCAATCTGAACAGTACATTTCACATCGGTATATCTCTTAGCACAAATTTCACTAAATTCACTACCTTATATCCTTGAAAATATAAGATCTCAAACTTCAATTTTCATGAAGAACTCAAAATCCAATTCAATTTCTAACAATTTCAAAACTGTCATGCAAGTTACTGCCATGATCAGTAGTTCATAACCCAATGCAGGTTCAATGTTTGCAAAATCATAACTTCCAAATCTGACCTCTAAAAATTACATGCCATATATCATTTTCAAGATAATTCCTTCCTTTACAACTTTTCAGAAGATCACTCACACCAATTCAGTTCACATAATTTGCTAAAATTGCTTCCAATCCGCAAGCTCACAAACTCAACACTTAGGCTAGGTTTCATCAAAATGCTCAAAACCAGTCAATAGTAATCAGTTCATATCTCCCAATATACAACTCTAAAATTAGCAAGATCAGTGGAAATGGAAAGCTAAATCAATATGATACAACTTTCATGAAGACCATTCTCCCAAATTCCATCACAATTAATTTAGAAAAATCATCAAAGTCGTCAGGTCATATATGCGGGTACTGTTCATAGACCCTACAAACAAAAACTTCCCATGCAAAGATTCACCCTTCTAACATTACAATTTAACAACACCTATTTCACACAAATTTGAAACTAACATCCCAAAGTTTAATTGGGCACAAACCTCACCTCATTTACACACCTAAACAATTAGTTATGATCAAAACATTACAATAGGTCAAACTCACATTTTCAGCTATACTATACAATTCCTCTTCCTATCATGCCAATTGAACTTCTAACACCATATGCATTTCAATAAAGCATAAAAATCAGTATTCCTAACATTCATACATTCACTAGGGCTAACATTCACGAATTGGCAACACTCAATTCTTCATTTTAAGTAAAATCAATCATCAATATGTAATCAAAATCAAGTTAAAACACTCATTCCTACTACTTCATCAAATCTTACTTCAACCTAACTTTATACCCATCATTTCCACCTATAAGTTTCATTAAATTCATGCATCAATACTCATAATAAATGCACCATAACTCCAATTAAATACATCTAACAACCATGATTCAATACAACATAATTAAAGCTTAATTAAAAATTAACTTCAAACCTTACCTACTTAAACTTCCAATCTTCACTTCCTTTCAAATCTTTGCTTCCTACCTTCTCTAACAACTTCTCCTAACACCAAGCAAGGGCAAGCTCTCCATGTCAAGAAAATAAATTGATTTCATGAAGGAGCTCTTAAGGTTTGGAGGGAGGTTTGAGAGAGGAAGAAGAAAATCGATGGTGAGAGGAACAAAGGAAGAAGGTTTTCGGATGGTTGCGAAAGAAAGCAAGGCAACTTGACTTTTCATGCTTTAATTCAATGAATTTCGGATGGAGATGGAAAAAAACAAGGCATTTGGTCTTTTATTCAATGAGTTCCCGTAATATACAAGCTAACCATTCATTATAAGGTGGGACACTTGGCAATTTAAAATAAAAAAAGACAAAATGAGTTAATCTCAATTAATTAAGCACTAATCCCACTTAAGCTCTAAACATGGCACTAACATAATTCCCACAATTATTTATTCACTAATCTCATGCCATTAGGCAATCCCTTTTAATACAAAAGACTCACTTTGTCAGTCATTGAATTTTCCTATCCGCAAGAACCCTAAAAATTCCAGAAAAATTCTATAAATTCCTAAAATGGGAAACAATTTATGACGACTTCAAATAATTTTCCAAATACTATTATCCCATAAATTTCACAAAAGTCTCAATTTGAAACCTAAGTTTAAAATGTCATGAATGCATGTTACCATGTGCATATGCAAAACAATCATCACCATAGAGGCTAAATGTTGTATGCAAGATGCCGAGTTCTAATTCCATACTCCTAACCCGTCCCAATTTACCAAAATATCCTTCCCATAGGAGATGGGATGTTACAATTCTCCCCTCCTAATAAAAATTTCGTACGCAAAATTTCATATACGTTTGATCAGGAAGGCAAGGGATTCTTTTCAATTAATACACTCTGTTTCCCACTGATTTCGCTACACGACCACATTCGGTCAATGAACGGAGATCAAAACAATCAATGACTCTATTTCCCTTTCTCAAGCTTTCCATTATTTTATCGCTTTCATGATTATGCTAATTTGTCACTTTTCAATATCATCACTATCAATAACATAAATATCGAATCCTAACAATATTTCCAATTCCATCTATGAAACACTTTGTGACTCCGAACCATCTTTTAGGTTTTAGTCTAATTTACCAATCCATAATTCGATTCATATCACAATCACATAGAGGCCCCTTATCACGAATTCAATTTTCCGTAACTACACCTTTATTTCCATCCAAGTACATTTTGGCCGAGGAGACACACTTCCAAATATTTCATGTATTACTTTTCATATTTCATTTTTATCGAACCACAAATCTCATGAGATTTAGAACCTCAGTGAATCAATTCGACTTATTGTCACCATCTTAAATTACTTAACCTATCACTTTATTATCTTGATCACATAATATAGGGATCACGACTCCTTTTTGGCAATAAGACCCCTTATACGCTTTTCGAATGGTGACACCAATATAATGATTGTCATGCCATAATCCCTTTGCACTATATATCAATATCATATCCCAATGACATCAAAAATACCGTTGTTTTATCACACATGTCATCGCTCACTTTGACGCACTATACCATCAATTTCTTTTCCACAATACTTTTACTAGAGCATAACGCTCAATTGTTTCTTATGTTTTCTCGAACCATGCACTTATGATCATTTGATTTCCCATTTTACCCTTTCAATTACTCTTTCAATACGCCATGCTAGAACATAAAGCTTCGATCATTCTTTACATTTTCACTAATGCCTCTGATCTTGAGTATCACCCATATTTCTTAATTTGAACTATACCTATCACTTTCCTCACAATTGAGTTATCTTCAGCCTCGACACGGTTTACAATTTCTACATCCTCACTTCGGTTTTGCCAATCCACTTTGATGCACACCAACTCAAATTCCATAGCTAATAATACTTTCTTTTGCCCTTTTTGTCGGGCCTCGACTATAACACTCAATAATACACTAGATTTGGTAACCTTATTGCCCAAATATTGATCTTCTGCAATTGAATTTATTTCTTTCTTTGTTGAACCCTTAAATTGCATCATTGGCTTAGTTTGAAGAAATCAGCCGCTAAATCCTTTTCAAATCATTTAAATGCATAAACTAATTCAATCGTTATCAATTTGCATATTCATAGAAAACTCCCAACTATATCTGTACGATTAATGTCTCCAAGCCTTTAGGCCACACTTAGTATAACAAATTGCAAATCATCCATCATGATACCTATGGAAGTATATTTACCCCAAGGTACATAAAATCACTTTATACAATTTCAATAGATCACATCATACCCTTTATTTGGGACACTTCAAGAAATATAGTAAATTTTTAAAATGTCTCCTTTATGATCATCATCATAACATTCACACGCTTTCCTCAAATATTCTTGTCAATTTACTACAACCGTAAAATCTTTGACAATTTTCAACGATCCAAAGATTCCATTAGTTCTCATTAATTCCAATTCCGCATACACATATCTTTTGAACTTTCGCATTTTATCACTACTTATATCTTTATTAATTCTCCCAATATCCTATGTTCGCATACTAATCCATCCATTATTCATTCAATCAGATTAAGATTCACTCTTATGAGACTTGTATAACGCACCAATTTCCTCAACTATCCCAATTTATCCATTTCTTATCCTTATATCCTCTTATGTTTATATCCATTATCCATTTCAAACACAATTGAGACATGTTCCTTTTCAGTAATACAATAAACTGAGTTGACTCATATAACTCTTTCATTATCGAACGTCTCCAATGAGGAACAATTTCCTTATAATTTTCTCATCATAACATATTCTCTACATAGGCCCTTCATTTCTCCACATACTCAATTTATTCGCAATAAATCACTCACCGACTTGAATAACAATCATTATATCGATCTCGCATTTTGTAACATAATTACACAAAGTATACACGAACTTTAATCCCCTCAAATTCGCAATTAATATTTCCTTAATATGCAAGACTACTCTTACATAATCAAAGTCATCTCATTAACGTAATGTACACTTTTTCAAGAGTATATTTTTATCTCTTACGATTAAGTCTCGCTAGATTTAATACAAATTTCATAAAACTTTATCAATCAACTATTTTTTTTTTCATAACTAGAGATATACATATCAATTACTCTTGATACCTCACAAAGATCAATCTCTGAAGAGCACTTAAACAATTTCTTTTCCTCTACTATCTTACCATCATCACCCTAATCATCACATCCTATCTGACAATATATCTCTATAGTCCCATTAATTTGCCCGTTAATAGATCATACTGCTAATAATACCTTATTTGTATTTAATTCTCGATAACCATTCTCTTTTTGGTACAAATTCTAATCATGGGGACCTTACTCTATTCATGTCTCTCATTTTATTTCCTCAAGCTCATTACCAATGCGAACATCTTTAACTGTCTCACTTTTTTCTCAATTGATCATTCTGAACATTCTCATGCCTTACTCTCACTCATTTTGAACTTGAGCTACCGGCATTATAATCGAAGCTTACGTAATAGACCACTGATTACCTCCTATATCATGTTTACGCAAATTATTCATTTATGTTTAATCATTTCACCCATGATGGTAATCCCACTATCAAATATACACTTACAATGATCATATAATCTGAACTCAACAATCTTCCTGCTTACACCCGCCCTCGCCGTGAGGATCATATACAATCACAATTCATTCACAACCGATCGTTATAAGCACTTTCATTTCTTCTTCTAACTCATAAAGGTTTTTTTTTTAACAAGACATCTGGCTAGCACTTAGCCATTAACTTATCAATTGCAGCTGAACATTTTCACTTACCATAGGGCTCCCATAAGCAGGTGTGCATTTACTTAGGTAGATCAATTAAACCTGAACAACTTTTTCATCTACCAATTTCATTGTCTTACATTTCAATCTTTTCATTATTGCATTATACCCATATATTTTCACACTCAAATCAATATCACAGATATGAAATCATTCTTGATTTTGCACTTAATATATAATTTGACTCCAAATCACCAATCCTTATTTATAACTCTCATCACTAAGAATCAATCCCAATTGTAACTTTTCTATATCATAGATACACTTTATTGTCATTTACCTTATACATCGTAAATCTTACCATTATCACATCTCTATTTTTCCTCTATTAATTTACAACTATAATCTTTATTTCTAACTCATATTCAAGGATATACCCAATATCACTCCAATTTTGCACTTCACAATATACCGCCAATCTCAATACACTAAATATTCGTCATTCGATCAAACGATACACTCGCTCCTATTTTGCGATATCCATTTCTTCCTTTTATCACATTCTAACACATTTTCCTTTTTCTCACTTTTTCTAACCACTTAAACGACTGAGACATACTTATGCATACGACTCATATATTACACTAGGGATCGCTTGTCACCGTCTGCGTGACATGACTTAAATGCAAATAACTTGACACTTTTTTTGTTCGAAAGCCCATGTAAGATTGTATTCGGCTCGATACCACCTAAATGTAACACCCCACCCCAGAAGACCGAACCCGACATCGACGGTGATATCTGTGTCCGCGTCCAGCGCGAGGGTATGCATACATCACTCAAGAGAAAACTCAAGATAACTTTTTTTCTTAACACATACTCACATATCATCGTGAATGCGGAAAACAATTTATATAAACAATTCAATGGCCTTGGGGCCCTTTTTACATTTACAATTTATTTCAGTCAATTGACTTTACAACTTGTCCAACTTAGTAATACAAAAGTCCAAGAATAGAAATACTAAGATAGACGCGAACTGATCCCGACCACTTCTCTGCTTCCTCAACCAACAGATGGCATACGCCCGTTGCCTAACGGGTATTCTTCTAAGTCCTGAAAAATAGATGCAAATTTTGGGTGAGTTTTGCGAACTCAGGTGAGAAACCATCATCGATGGTTCACTCAATTCATGCATGTTCAATCACCACTAAATATCACATACGATCACGTTTCACAAATGTAATCTCAAATAATACATACCATTACATTTCACAAATGTAAGGCATATCACCTTTCATACAATCCAAATTCAATCATACCATATATGCAATGCACATGAGACCCTTTCCATTTTCATTACGTTGTTGTGATGATGCGCTGGCCAAATCGTCCCCAAAGAATTCGGGCACATTGCGTTGAGCCATGGTTTCAAACATTGGGCTTGAAGCCTAATACATTGAGCCCGAGGCTCAATACGTTGGACCTCGAGGTCTCGCATCGAGCTGAAAGCTCTCATATACGTTACGTGATATGCCCCGATACGGTGGTCGCTTCCAAATACAACTACCTTTATCTCGATCATGTCCTTATGCATGAATGCATATGTTCCAATTTCCATTTACAGCTTTTGCTATCACTTACATTCAATGCCATTTTATTTCTTCGACCTTCGATCCGTATTTCAATCATATATTTTTCCAATTTATTGCATCATACCATATCGCATTTAAAAGTCACATCCAATGTATTGAAATGCATAATTAACACTTCAATATCAATTTCCCATTTCTGACCTTTGGTCCGAGATCTCTAATATAAACATTCACACAGCTACACACAAGTAGCACTTCGTTATCTCATTCCAAATATTTCGACACCTATGGTCCCAAATCAATCAAAATCAAACACACATAAACCCTCCATTATCTCCACATGGCATAATTGCAAAATCTTAAACACATAAAGGTTGAGGAACCAACTAGGTTACTCACCGTACTTTCGAGCTAACATCTGAAGTTTCAGAACGCCGGTAGATCGACGCCTAAATGTGCCTCTATAACAAATGTAGAGGAACTGATCACTAATTATCCAATCCAACTAATATAATGCACATGTAAGTGTATAATGTATGTTCATGAGATTTCCGCCCTAAATCCAAATTTTTCCCGTCATAAAAATTCCATCAAAATTAGAAAACTATAGCCACGACAAAGACTCAATTTGGATCTCGATCGTCCAAAATAAATAAAACAAAGGATCATAGAACAATTACCCGGGCCACGCCAATTTCCGTCCAAAATTCCCAATTTCTCAAAAATGAAAGTCAATATTTCACTAATCCGATGCCTTAAGAATCAGGTCAATCGGACGCCGACGGAAAAGAAATTGACAAAAGAATCACCAAATACCAAATAATCAAATAATAATAAATAATAAAAAATAAAAAATCGAGGCCTCGTCACTAGGGCGGCGTCGCCTAGTGATTCGCTGATCCAGCCTCGTCACTAGGACGACGACGCCTAGTGATGCTGGATAATCCGAGCCTCACACTAGGCGAGGCGTCGCCTTTAGTGATCGGGCGCATTCCACTTCCCATTTCCCCTTTTTCCTGATTTCCCAATCCAACTTCCAACACTCATAATTCTCAGCACACAATTCAGAAAAATACAAATTATACCTTGTTGGAAAGATAAAGAAACCCTCTACAATTCTCAAGAAGACCATAAAAATCAATCCTACCCCTAAGGGTGTCAAAAATCCCTTCAAAGCTACTGCCTACTCAAATCCCATTAAAACAGAACAGTACATTGCAAATTCCATAACTCTCTGATTTTTCAGCCAAAACAATTACCACATAAATATGCTCAATAAGTTCACAATGTCATATACAACTTTCATGAACAACCCAAAATCAAATTCCATAACCAACTAGGTCAAACAATTCAACAAAGAATTTGTATACAGAAATTAACCAATCAGAACAGTACATTTCACATCGGTATATCTCTTAGCACAAATTTCACTAAATTCACTACCTTATATCCCTGTAAAGATAAGATCTCAAACTTCAATTTTCATGAAGAACTCAAAATCCAATTCAATTTCTAACAATTTCAAAACTGTCATGCAAGTTACTGCCATGATCAGTAGTTCATAACCCAATGCAGGTTCAATGTTTGCAAAATCATAACTCCCAAATCTGACCTCTAAAAATTACATGCCATATATCATTTTCAAGATAATTCCTTCCTTTGCAACTTTGTAGAAGATCACTCACACCAATTCAGTTCACATAATTTGCTAAAATTGCTTCCAATCCGCAAGCTCACAAACTCAACACTTAGGCTAGGTTTCATCAAAATGCTCAAAACCAGTCAATAGTAATCAGTTCATATCTCCCAATATACAACTCGAAAATTAGCAAGAACAGTGGCAATGGAAATCTAACTCAATATTCTACAACTTTCATGAAGACCATTCTCCCAAATTCCATCACAATTAATTTAGAAAAATCATCAAAGTCATCAGGTCATATATGCGGGTACTGTTCACAGACCCTACAAACAAAAACTTCCCATGCAAAGATTCACCCTTCTAACATTACAATTTAACAACACCTATTTCACACAAATTTGAAGCTAACATCCCAAAGTTTAATTGGGCACAAACCTCACCTCATTTACACACCTACACAATTAGTTATGATCAAAACATTACAATAGGTCAAACTCACATTTTCAGCTATACTATACAATTCCTCTTCCTATCATGCCAATTGAACTTCTAACACCATATGCATTTCAATAAAGCATAAAATCAGTATTCCTAACATTCATACATTCACTAGGGCTAACATTCACGAATTGGCAACCTCAATTCTTCATTTTAAGTAAAATCAATCATCAATATGTAATCAAAATCAAGTTAAAACACTCATTCCTACTACTTCATCAAATCTTACTTCAACCTAACTTTATACCCATCATTTCCACCTATAAGTTTCATTAAATTCATGCATCAATACTCATAATAAATGCACCATAACTCCAATTAAATACATCTAACAACCATGATTCAATACTACATAATTAAAGCTTAATTAAAATTAACTTCAAACCTTACCTACTTAAACTTCCAATCTTCACTTCCTTTCAAATCTTTGCTTCCTACCTTCTCTAACAACTTCTCCTAACACCAAGCAAGGGCAAGCTCTCCATGGCAAGAAAATAACTTGATTTCATGAAGGAGCTCTTAAGGTTTGGAGGGAGGTTTGAGAGAGGAAGAAGAAAATCGATGGTGAGAGGAACAAAGGAAGAAGGTTTTCCGATGGTTGCAAAAGAAAGCAAGGCAACTTGAATTTTCATGCTTTAATTCAATGAATTTCGGATGGAGATGGAAAAAAACAAGGCATTTGGTCTTTTATTCAATGAATTCCCGTAATATACAAGCTAACCATTCATTCTAAGGTGGGACACTTGGCAATTTAAAATAAGAAAAGACAAAATGAGTTAATCACAATTAATTAAGCACTAATCCCACTTAAGCTCTAAACATGGCACTAACATAATTCCCACAATTATTTATTCACTAATCTCATGCCATTAGGCAATCCCTTTAATACAAAAGACTCACTTTGTCGGTTTGAATTTTCCTATCCGCAAGAACCCTAAAAATTCCAAAAATTCCATAAATTCCTAAAATGGGAAACAATTTATGACGACTCCAAATAATTTTCCAAATACTATTATCCCATAAATTTCACAAAAGGTCTCAATTTGAAACCTAAGTTTAAAATGTCATGAATGCATGTTACCATGTGCATATGCAAAACAATCATCACCATAGAGGCTAAATGTCAGATGCATGCCGAGTTCTAATTCCATACTCCTAACCCGTCCCAATTTACCAAAATATCCTTCCCATAGGAGATGGGATGTTACAATCACAATACGGCAAATGGGTCTGAGTACAGTGATTAAAAGAGAAGCTGACTCTTCAAGAAAAACAAGAACTGAGGGGGAGCGTGTTTCGAAGAAGACTCCCGCTTCAAGTTCTCGAACTCAATAGAGTATGAAATTGCCTGCGGATGAAATAAGAAGAACATCAGGAAGACCGCTGATAAAACAGGCGAGTCCTAAAACCGAAGTAAGTCAATCTCGGAGGACAGGAGAAGGTGCGCCAAAAAGACATGGAGAAAGTCTTTTAAGTGAATTTACGAAGAAGGTGAAGAGATCACCGAGGATTCGGACTCTAAGGCAACAAGAAGAGAAGATTGCTAGAGAACAGAGTCAGGAACAATCCTCTCAATCTCGTGCACCTAGAGCAACAAGATCTTTAGTCTCTATTCTGGAAGAGGATACAGCCAGAAAAGCCAAAGAGACTAAGAAGAAACGAAAATCAAAATCTGAGAGAGAAAAATCTCAAGTACAGAAATCTTCAAGACTAACTGAAGCAGAAGACAAGACGAAGAAGATTAGTTAGAAGATGACCGTGTCAACTGCTGGGGAAGATAGTCGAAAGAAAGAAATCTTTGATATTGCTCAAAAGAAAAAAACCGAAAGCAGCAGTAGTTCAGAAATTCTCATTGCTCAACAGAGGAACCAATGGAGCAAAGCCCGCTCAAAGAGTCCTATTGAAGCACAACCAGAGGCAACGCAGAATCGACTTTGATAATGATGAACCTTGTGCGATGGTATACAACTATCATAAGTTTTGAGAAAACATAAGTCAAGATCGTAATGGTTGAAGTTGTTACCGAAGGAGAACTACTATTGCAATCAGTAGTCAACCAATGAAGAAGACAAGTACGTAAAACCTATATCAATAAATAAAGGACACATGGGACTTCATCGAAAGAAGATGAAAATATTTTCTACGATGCTTTGAGGGATGCTGCTACCAAGTCATATCCTACAAAAATTCCCTGCAAATCGTGTACTATTTTTCCGATCACGAAAAACACGGAAATAAAGATTGTACCAGATATCCAGCCAAGATATCCTTTAGATTTGACTAAGGGAAAGTCAAAGCTATCTTCTGAAGAAGATTGTGATGATCTGTCCATAGATCATATAGCAGAAGAAGTGCGTAGAATTGATGAAGCATGCGCTTCTACACAAAATAAAGATGAAGCGAGCTGCAACTATACTGACAAGCAAGAAGACTGTCCAGTGGGAGGAAGAGTAATAACAGGGACATTTATAGAGTTCCTTGTTCAGACAGTTTTGCTTATTAGACCTTTATCTGATACACTATCTATTCAAGCTCAAGCATTACCCCTGCATGGAAGACGATTCTATGATCTTTGCCGCTCCATTTGACTTAGATCTTCCTGAAGCTGATACGTTTATTCGTCCACCTACCATTGAGATTAATGAAGAATACATTCCTACTTCAGATGCTTATACTACTACAATTCCATTCACTCCTCCCTCATCAAAAGTTGATCAAGCCTCCTCATCGATGGACTCACCAGATGAACTCAGCAGATTACGCGGAGAAGTCAACGAGATCAAGGAGACAATGAATGATCTGAAGAAGATGATGATAGAATTGCTAAAGAGCCATCATCGTTAATCACTTTTGATTATAACAAACAGGGGGAGAAGAGCAGAAAAGAAGAGAATGAACAAGGGGAGAAGAGAATGAGCAGAACAGAAGAGGATGTTCAGAAAAGAAGGTTTGACTGAAGCAGACGAAGAAAGGAAGAAGTCAAAGCAGAAGTTCTGAATATATGTTTTGTTCAAAACATTGTATTTTGTTTTCTTTTGTATATAATTTGTTATCATCAAAAAGGGGGAGATTGTTAAGTCCAAATGACTTTACTTAGATATGATTTTGATGTATAACAAAGACAATCAATAAAAAAAAGTAAAACATAAGAAGTCATACAGACGAAGTTAGACAGACGAAGTCATGCAGACGCAGACGAAAAGCAAAGCAGACGCAGACGCAGACGCTAAGCAAAACAGACACAGACGCAGATGCGAATAGTAAAGCAGATGAAGACGTGAAATAATAAAAGTAGACGCAGACGCAGTGTAACATCCCGTTACCGAGGTAATGGGTATATTGGTAAATTGGAATGGGTTAACGCGCATTATCGACTGAGTATTTATTTGGCCTCTAATTGTAGAGGATTGAGTCATTTAGCACATGCACTAATAGGTACATGCATTCATGACATTTTCCCGGAATTGCTTGTGATACCGATAGAAATTGAGAATGTGTGAGAAAATTAGAATTGAATCTGATTATTGAGAAATTGGGAATAATTGGGCTTGAAAATATGAATTGGATATGTGTTAGAGTAATTAACAATTGGCATCGGAATTTTTTGGCAAATTTGAGAGATTATGTCCTGACCGAAATTTTTCGAGTGTCGGACTGATTGATCTACATAGTGTTAGAATGATTGTCCTTTGGCAATGGAAAAGTTTGAATAATGATTTTAGAAATTAATATGTGAAGCCATTGAAATTTGGAGACGATTTGACCGGAAATAAATGTGAATAGATAAAAGATTCGAGGATAAAGACAAGAGGCTTAAGTGATTATCTTTAAAAGGCCTAAGATTATAGGAGGAGGAGAAGAAATTCATTTTCTCCCTAGGGCACGATTCTCCTCCATCGACCGCCCTCCTCCTCCTTTGATGATTTTCGCTTTTCTCCTTCTTGATTCTTGCTTCGCTCTTTCCCTCTGCAAAGCATAGCTTGATCGCTGAGGAAGGGAAGATGGTTGAGCTTTGAGAGTGAAAATCGTGGATGATCGATATTGATGGATTTTCGGATGAGTTGAGGATTTGAGCTTGATCGTAAGTTTAAGGGTTTAATGTTGTTATTTATTGTGTTAAATGCATGCACGGGGTTATTTGTGAAAGGATTGGGTAGTTATGAGTGAGTTATTACTAGATTAAGAGAGAGAGAGGAAAAGAGAATCGAGAAGATTTATCGGTCGCACGTCGCGACGAAATTAATTCGACGTCGCGATTTAAGAAATGATTTAGACGTCATGACGAAGTCTTGTGGCACGTCATGACGATGCGCCGCCGGGTTATCGCCGCGACGAACGACTTCAGCTGTCATGGCGCGAACTTCTTGACGCCATACACGCCGCGACGAGGCCGATTTTCAAGTGAGTTAATCTGGTTTTCGAGGCTTAACTAATTGTGTAGAACTCCTATTGAGGTAATGTTTGATTCGCTATAATCTAGAGAGAGATCTACAATTGAGGAAAAGAATGAGAGTTTGAATTTAGGTTTTGAGATCCGAATTAGTGAAAGAAAGATAAGAATGTGATTGTATTACAATCTAAGGATTGTTCCTTAATAATCGGATTGAATCGTGAGAATTATGAATGTGAATTGATGCTATTGGAGTCTGCAATAGGTGAATATGATCTAGTCCAAATGGAATTGGTATAGTTCCGTGACATGTTAGTGAATTGAGATGGGCCATTGTTGAGCAATTGAGAAAAAAAAGGGTTAGATCGTGATGAAAGAAAGTGGAAATTGGGAAATAGTACCGGAAAGTCGTGAATAGGCATAGTACATTTCTAATTAAGACATGTGCATTAATGAATTGTTCGATCGTGCATGTTAGTAATTGAAAATTATTTGACTATTATAGAGGTCTGATGGATCGATATTCCACGGCGAAGGCCGAGATTTCCAGGAAGGTAGCTCGGAAGTTCAGGTGAGTAACCTAGTTGGTTCCTCAACCTCTGTGTGATAAACTGTGCTGTGATAAATATTTGAATAAATGTTATAAATGTGAAATGAATGTGCGAGAGAATGTTAATAAATGTCTTTGTGAATATGCGTATTATAAATGCTGAAATATAAATGTCTTTGAGATTGTGAATAAATGATTGTAGTGATTGTGAGGTATATGTTGCAAATGTGAGTAATTATGATAGTGAATCGGTGCATAGAATTAAGAGTAAGTGTTTTGATTGTGATAAGCGGTGAAGTGATATATATATAGATGTGATAGTGACTGCAGTGTTAGTGCATGCTAAGCATGATTATAAGTGGTAATTAAACAACAGGATTTGAGCTTAGTGATCGAGCTTTGAGCTCGATATCGATGAAAGGACCTAGGGCCAAAGCAAGAGTGCATACCAGAGGGCTCTCCTACTTGCCTAAAATGCGATTATTGTGAAAGGGCATAGTGCATACCCGAGGGCTCTCCTATCCCTTATGTGAGTGGGCGAGTAGTGCATACCCAGAGGGCTCTCTACTACGTCGAAAATGTGATCACAGTGAAAAGTGCCCTAATCGGGAAGGATAACGCCACCACAACAAAGGTCATAAAATGAGAAATTGCATACATTATGCATTTGATCGTAGTGAAATTGAGAATGTGTAATATGTGATAATTGTGAAGTGACATGATTGAGCTATGTTGTAGTATAATAGTGTAAAGTGTGTGCAGTGATCTAAAATGTGAAAATTGTGTTAATATATATCTATGAGATATATTATGTGTATATGCATGAGTTGGGTGAACCATCGATGATGGTTTCTCATTGAGTTCGCAAACTCACCCAACATTGCAATTATTTTTCAGGGATCGAAGAGTACCCCGTTGGACAAACGGGAGTATGTTTACCGCAAGCGAGTCAGAATTCGAGGTCGGGATCAGTTCACGTCTGCATTAGTGTAGTGATGTTTTATGTGTATTGAATTTCCGCAAGTTATTCAGATTAGCGATTTTGTTCAGTGGGCTTAATTGTTTAGTGTGTGAGTGATTTTGTAAAAAGACAAATGATTTCAAAGTTTGAATTGCTGTGAATGTTTTAGTACGCCACCCTCGCGGGACACGGGCTCGGATATCACCATCGATATCAGGTTCGGGTCTGGCGGGAGTGGGGTGCTACATGCAGAAATATAGACGATAAAATACAGACGGAGAAAAGAAGATGCGGAATTCAAAAAGAAGACGAATGAGTCAGTTCGAGTTAGTTACAGAACTCAACTAAATAACCGTTTCTTTAAAGATTCAAGAATCAAGAATCAAGAAGCAGTTGGAGACGAAGGCTAAAAATTCGAATCGAAGTCGAAGAATGCAAAGTTAGACAAAGTGAGAAAAAGTTAGCTGAATTACATCTACGAACTTATTGTGAAATTTAGCTGAGAGTTATTTTACTGTAACAAGTGTTCAAACACTTTTCTGAGAAAAAGTAGAACAGATAGCCTGTAGAGGCTAAGTGTGAAAGAATACTGGTTGTAGAGACCTAAAGAGGCTCGCAAAGAATACTTGTAAAGTTGAAGAGATAGTGAAATCTCAGAAGAAACTCTGAGGACTGGACGTAGTGTAACATCCCACCGTCGATAGGAAGGGTAAAATAGTAAATTTGGCATAGGATGAGATGGATTGGAATGACTTAGGACTGTTCATGCATAATAGGATTGGTACACAGTATCATTTGTGCACATGAAAGTACTGTACATGCATATATGACATTTCCAGTTTTCGTGCCTAATGTAATTTTATTGTGATTAACGTGGTTATTGGGTTTGAAAAATTATTCTGAGTGAGCCATTGAATGTTTTATATTTTAAGGGATTTTCAGGAATTTTTCAGGAATTTTTCGAGAAAATTCTCGGACCGAAAAAAATCGCCAAGTGGCTTAACCGGTTATTTTCAGATCAAATTGTTATCAATTTGTACTGGCCTATTGATATTTTGTGGTACGCAGTCGAAATATGGACCCTTAAAATGGATTGAACATTTATTTGGTTTTGGATTATTTGTTTTTATCAATTTTTTGATTGGTCCTTTGACTTTTCCTTATTTCTCCTCCAACTGCCAAGTGTACCTTCATTTAATGCATTGTTATCCATGCATTTTCGGTGACTTCTTTACAAAGGGATGAAAAAGATGAGTCATTGCTTCTAAATAAAACCAAATCATCCGAAACCCTCTTCATTTGTTCCTCTCCATCGAGTTTTTGTTCTCTTTCTTTAAAGTTTCCTTCCTCCCATCTTAAGCATTCTTCTTCCTTACAAGCTTGCAAACTTACACCTTTTACCCTCTTATCTTGATGATAACCATGCATGGGATGGAGAAGAAGTAGGGTAGTTGGTAAAGGCTTGAAGAGGTGGAGTTGGAAGCTTTAGGTAAGATGATGTTTATGTTTTCATTATGGTTTTAATGCATGAATTCATAGTTAATTGCATGGATTGGAAGCGATTGCTCATTAAATAAGATGAATGATGCCTTAATTTCATGACACATATGGCTTGCCTTGTTGGGTATATTTGTGTGTAAGAAATCATAAGGTAAAGATGATGAAGTGAATTTAGTGATATTAGATGACTCAAACTTAAAAGAAAATGATAAGAAAGTGATTGAAGATAGGTACTGAAATTTATGGATATATATATTGAAGTGAAGGTCTTGATGACCTATTGGCTCAATTCTTGTGTTATTAGGATGCTTATGCATGTGGAATTGGTATTGGAAGTGTTAGGAATTGATTTGAGAAGTAAAGCTGGAAAATGTGAGTTTGACCTACTGTACTGTTTTGAGCATAACTCATTGTGTGGTTATGAAAATGAGTCGAGGGTTGTACCCAATTAAACTTTGGGTTGTTGGCTACATTTTTGTGTGAAATAGGTGTTGTCCAATTTTAGCCTCAAGAGGTTGAATTTTGGCTTGGAAAGTTAATATTTTAGTGTCTGTGAACAGTAACCAAAACTATGACCTAAGTGTTTTGCTGATTTTTCTAAATTAATTGAGATGGAATTAGGGAAAATGGTCTAAATGAAAGTTGAAGCTTATTAAGTTATCTTTCCATTTCCACTGATTTTGCAATTTTTCGATCTGTATATTGGGAGATATGTACTGTGGAATATTGACTGATTTTGAACAATTTGGTGAAACCTAGACTAAGAGTGGATTTGGTGCACATTCTGATTAGAAGCAATTTTAGCAATTTCTGTGAATTGAATTGGCTTGAGCGATCTTCTGAAGAGTTGTAGAGGAAGCAATTATATTGAAAATGGTATATAGCATGTAATTGTTGGAGATCAGATGTGGGAGTAATGAATTTTCAAAATCTGTACCTGCATGAGGTTATTGACTGCTGCCCTAATCAGTAACTTGCATGAAAGTTTTAAGCTTGTTAGAGATGGAATTGGCTTTGAAGCCCTTCATGGGAAGTGTATCATTGTGTTTGATCTTTCCATAGGTATAAAGTATGCATTTATTTGACATTTTTCCAAGGAGATATACTGTTTAGAACATTACTGTCCAGATTGAGTACTTGCAGGGGCAGCAGCATTCACTGAATTGTTTGACCTAGTTAACCATTGAATTTGATTTCATATTGTTCATGAAAGTTATAGATCACATTGTGATCTTTCTGAGCATATTTATGGTGCAATTTTTGAATGAAGAGAATGAAAGTTACTGAATTTACAAATACTGTTCTATTTTAAGAGGTAGTGCATGGGAATGTTTTTGGACGGAAAATTGACGTGAGTCCGGGTAACGGAGTCCTTAACCACTGTTTTATTTAATTGGGGACCTATAGAGGTCCGAATTGCGCACCGTCAGCGCCATTAGGTTTCTAATTTTTTTAGACGGATTTTTTCTGATGGAAAAAGTGGGATTAGGGCCGGGAATCTCATGAACATGCATTTTCACCTACATGTGCATCATTAACTAACTTTCATTGATATTTAGTGATCGTTTTATTCTCTCGATTCTTATAGCGACATTAACTGGAGCGTCGATCGATCGACGTGGCGAGACTTCCAACATTAGCTCGGAAGTGATAGGTGAGTAACCTAGATGGGTTTCTCAATTATTACTTGTCTAATATGGGGATAATGGTGGGATCAGAATGTGTACATCAGGTGACCTGTTTGCCATTCGGATTTATCGTAATTGATTGTGAATTATGGGCTGGCAATTGTTGTGAATTATGGATCACATTACTTGTGCCGATCGTTAATTGATTGGTATGTGACTCGAATGATTAACTGCTTATGGGATGTTGTAATCGGGCATATGCATTTCATACACGAGGCATAAACGGATAAAAATAATTGTGAACCGAGTTGCCATCGACATCAAAATGAGCCTAGAGCTCGAGGAGATAATCCTCCTAGACGCCGCTTCATCGATCATCAATCTTTTACGCGCTTCGTCACAATACATCGTAATAAAATGGAAAAGAGTCACATGTGCATTGCATCATTATCGACCAATACTTGAAATGGTTTTGACAGTATGTGGCTATCTCAGAAATTGTTGTTTCTATTTCGTATGATTTTTTTGTAATCAGATATTACTATTATCAGATGTAGACCGTAGTATTACCGCAACTTATTACCGTGAATTGATTATGTGATGCATGAATTGGGAGAACCATCGATGATGGTTCCTCATTGAGTTTACAAACTCATCCAAAATTGCAATCTATTTTCAGACTTGAAGGTACCCCGCTTGACACGGGAGTATGTCTCTCGTAAGCAAGTGAAGGATAGAGGTCGGGATCAGTTAGGTATGCGCATTAGTGTCTTATCGAATTGTATTCCGTAATCATTGTGCAATAATGTTTAGTATTTATAATGAGCCCATTATTGGTTTTATTGTTTTACACATTGATTGATTGTAAATTATTATTGGATGATTGTAATAATCGAAAATGATTAATTGTGAACATGGGCTTAAGTTTCTTCTTTGTTTATGCCGTTAATGAATGGCTCAAAAAGAGGAGAAAATGTTATCTTGAGTTTTAATCGATCGATGTAGTACGCCACCCTCGCGGGCACGAACTCGGATATCACCAACGATATCGAGGTTCGGGTCACCGGGAGTGGGGTGTTACATTTAGGTGGTATCGAGCTCGATGTCTGAATGTATCTGAGCACGCTTTGAAACATAGGTCAAGTTGCATGCATTTGAGTCGTGTCGTTGCAGACTGTGGTAACTGATCCCCAGTTTGAGTCGCACTAGTAGAAATCCTACATGTGAACATGTGTTACGTGATTAAGTGTGAGAAAATTGAGAAGGTATCAGAATGTGAACCCATGAAAGGGTATGAGCAATTGGGAAGGGGAAAAAGGAAACATCGATAATGAGAATTATAATGTACTGTGGTTAGAATGACTATGTTGGCCTAAACTGATTAAGGAAAGAATTGATATCAAACCGAGTCCCCGATTAATGTGGCAATATTACGACGACGTAAAACGAATATGTCTAGAACTTGGAGAGGTCCTCTGAGATATGAGAAACATCTGGTTATTGTAGGCCTTTGTGAAAGTAAATGATGAAGTAATTAGAGCTCGATCAGTATATGCGATGAAATGGGAAACATTAGAACCGAGTAAAAGCGTAGATGGTCCGATCAGGCAGATATTGATTCACTGCATTTGTGTTCGATATCAGTAGATATCATAGGTAGATGATGATAGCAAGATTGTAATAAGGTCAATATTGTACCGTAACGATCTACCTAGAACTGAAAGAGCAAAGTGCCTAGTAGGGTAAGAAAAAGTAGAAATGGTAAGATAAAAGTGTATGATAAATGAAAATGAACTTCGTGAAGCGGGTATGATTATGAAGCATAAGCTTGAGACTGAAATGGTTATGCTAATTTGGTGCTAAGAGTTTGGAAATCAGTATAATAAGATCGTAAGGAAAAAGACGACCGACAATTTCTCTTGATTGTATATCGGAAATTCGGATTGGGTGAAAAGATGTATATGGACACAGAAATGGTAAATGGATGGGTAAATAGATAGAGATACAGTGGAGTTGTATCAACGATTTTGTCGTGTTTGGGAATGTAATAGTACTGTGAATCCCCTATCATAGATTGTTTGAGGATAATAAAGAGAGACGTAGCAATAATGTGATGACATTGTATAAGCCAAGTGGATATGACCTTAATGTAGGAAAATCCTGGTATGTACATCACATGCACACGGTGCGGAAAACAAAAGTTTTTGTTCCGGGGCAAACCCTTTGACTCGGGAATAGCTAGAACAAGGGAGAGAGTGCTAGCTCTTACCTTGTTCTTGGAGAGCTTGGAAAATAACGATGGAGGAGAAGATGAAGCTTGGAAAGAAGAAGAGCTTCGTGAATGTTGAGAGAGGAGAAGCTTGAAATTTTTTTTTCAACTTCTTCAACCAAAATTCACCTTTGAATTCTTCATCTTTTATACCAAAACTCACGACACTCATAGCCACTTGTCACCCACGATGATTACCTTCCACTTTGTCTTTTTCCCTTTAGTCCATTTTTTCTTTAACATTTAAAGACATTAAATGTTAAAGGATGAGTCATCAACGTGTCCCCTCATCTTCTCCTTCCATCAACGATGGCCATATATATATATATATATATTAATTCTTTAATCAATTAATAAGATATATATATATATATATATATATGATTGCTGAAGTGATCCAGTCATACTAGGGTCGGTCTCTACGGCCACTACGGATCCCTTATGGAAAAACATCAAGACTGTTTAAGAATATCGATGTCGCGATCTCATCGAGACATATCTCGATTTTGTAGGATCCATTTAATTCCTATTGCTCTCCATATGTTGGATCTCTGTCCAAAACTATTTTACTTAATTCTCGAATCACTCTTGTCGTGTGACCGTTAGGTTCCGGTTATGTTGGCCACTTAGATTAACACTTAATCCAAGCAAGTCATGAGCGGTATCTAGCAACACATCATGACCCCCAATTGACCGTAAAGTAATTGGTTTGATGAATGAACCTATATTCATCACGGACCATATCACTAACCTTTCCATAGACAATTACTGTGCAATTCATCCTTTCACCATGCTATACCCCACTTGGTTATGAGTATGGATAGAGTGTCAACTCTTACTAGACTGACTACGTCAAATCTAGTCCAAGTGATATCAGTTCTTGTCCTGGGACTCATTACTTTATATGTCACTGAAGACACTCTTCATGACATATGAACTCCGGCCAGAGATTTCCAAGTAATGACTCTGACAAGAGGCCATGGGTATCATCTTCTGCTATCAAAGAAGTGGTGAATCCTCTATTGGTTACTCAATTACTTTCGAATACCTCAAGCTATACCCAATAACCACCCTATGAGTGACCTGTGTAAGGCAACAAGGAATGGAGTCAAAGCACAGAATTAGTATCCAAGATATCCTTGAGCACCTCAAGTCTAAGGATATTTGCACCATTACTATGATGAGATTATCACTGACATTAGAATAGGACATCCATGTGATGATCTCATAGCAGTCATCCAATGTACTTACTACCTCTAGAAGCATTCACATCTCAACCCTAAACATCTCATATTTACAGCTTCGAGATCCACCGCTTGATCAAATCAAGGAGCTTGAAATGTGTTAGTCTCTCGGATTCTACCGATGTTCGGTTTGAGAATCCTATGATTAGGATAATTTAGATCTTGACATAATTGCACATGATAGGAATCTCGATAGTATGATCACATCATAATTTCCTTCATGCTATGTCATTTATCATGGACTTCATTAATTTGCTCATAGATCAATATCAATTCATAAATGATGAACATCAAATTAATGAAATATTCCTTTCTTTATTTATTCATAAAATATGTATACAACTTTGTACAAAACGCTCTAAAGGCGATTGCCTTTAGGGCACTACTCTAACAAAATCTCCCACTTGACCTAAAGCCAATCGCCTTGATATCTAATACCATAAGCGAGTACATGAAAATCAAAATTCTTCTGTGATAATGGCTTTGTCAACGGATCAGCAATATTTTGCTCGGTGAGAATTCTCTCTGTCTAGACATCACCTCGTCCAATGATCTCCCTAATCAGATGATATCTGTGGAGTACGTGTTTGGATCGTTGATTAGACCTTGGTTCTTTCGCCTGCGCAATAGCCCCATTATTGTCACAATACAACTGTATGGGCCCATCACAGCTAGGAACCACACCAAGTTCAGTAATGAACTTTTTGATCCAAACTGCTTCCTTTGCTACGTCCTGGTAGCCCATGTACTCTGCCTCGGTAGTTGAATCGTGATCGTCTCTTGTTTGAACTCTTCCAACCGACCGTCCGCCGTTCGGTGTGAATATGTAACCCGATTGGAATTTAGAATCATCTGATCGATTGAAAACCGCATCTCAGATACCCACTCACTTTGAGATCTCCATCTCCATATATCAAGAAACATCCTTAGTCCTTCGCAAGTACTTGAGGATATTCTTGATACCACCCAATGACCCTCACCAAGATTCGATTGGTATCTGCTCGTAACACTTAGAGCATAAGATACATCGGGTCTCGTACATAGCATAGCATACATGATAGATCCTACTGCAGATGCATACGGGATCATATTCATGCGCATTCTCTCATCTTGTGTCTTAGGACACATAGATTTCGAGAGTGTTATCCCATAAGTCACGGGAAGGTACCCTCCCTTGGATTGCTCCGTGCTAAACCTCTTTAGCATCTTGTCTATGTACGTTGATTGTGAAAGACCAAGCAATCTTTTTGATCTATCTCTATAGATCCTTATCCCAAGGATATAAGTTGCTTCACCAAGGTCTTTCATGGCAAATTGTTTGACAACCAAATCTTCACAGATTGTAGCATAGAGACATCGCTTCCTAGTAATAATATGTCATCTACATATAGCACAAGGAATACGATTGCAGTCCCACTAACCTTCTTATACACACAAGGTTCATCCGGATTTTGTGAGAAACCAAACTCTTTGATTACCTCATCAAACGGATATTCCAACTCTGGATGCTTGTTTCAATCCATAAATGGATTTTGAAGCTTGCATACCTTTTCGCCATTATAGAGATGAAGCCCTCGGGTTGTGTCATATACACATCCTCGCCTAGATTTCTATTTAGAAAGTTGTCTTCATCCATTTGCCATATCTCATAATCATAATGAGTGGCAATGGCTAGGAGTATTCTAATGGATTTAAGCATTGCTCTCGGGTCAAGGTCTCGTCAGAGTCAATTCCTTGTCTTTGGCGAAAACCTTTAGCCGTAAGCCTTGCTTTATAGGTAATCACATTACCATCCACGCCGGTTTTCTTTTGAAAACCCATTTACACCCTATAGGTTTTATTCCTTCGGTGCCTCAACTAAAGTCCATACTTGGTTTTCATACATGAAATCCATTTACGACTTTATGGCTTGAAGCCATTTTTCGACTCAACTCTTCGTAACCTCTTCATAGGTAGTAGGCTCATTATCTTCTATGAGCAATCGTCATTCTGTTCATTCACGAAAATCCATATCTCTCGAACAGATCGTATCCCACGTGACCTCTGAACTTCATGTGTTGTAGAAGGTTGAATCACACTTCATCTGTATGAGTCACAGCCAAAGAGTTGACGATTGATCTGCGTCTATTTGAGCATCTTGAACTTCTTCAAGTTCAATTTTGCTCCCATTGTCTTCTTGTAAAAGAAACTCTTTCTCTAAAAAGACAGCATGCTTTGAAATAAACACCTTTTGTTCCTCAATAAGGTAGAATTGATATCCCATTGTTTCTTTAGGATATCCTACGAACAAACATTTGTTAGACTTTGCATCAAGTTTATCTGACTGTATCCGCTTCACATAAGCAGGACAACCCCAAACTTTCAAATGAGTAAGATAGGGTCTTTTGTTAGTCCACATCTCATATGGAGTAACATCAACTGTCTTTGATGGAACTATGTTTAACAAATAAATAGCTGTCTCGAGTGCATACCCCCAAAAGGATTTTGGTAATTTTGCAAAGCCCATCATCGATCGTACCATGTCTAACAAGGTTCGATTTCTCCTTTCTGTCACACCATTATGTTGTGGTGTGTAAGGAGGAGTCCATTGAGATAAAATCCCATTATCTCTGAGATAATCTAAAAACTGTTGGTCTAAGTATTCCCCACCATGATCGGATCATAATGTCTTCATACTTTTCCCAAGTTGGTTTTCTACTTCATTTCTGAATTGTTTGAACTTTTCAAATGCTTCAGATTTGTATCTCATCAGATACAGGTACCCATATCGAGAATAATCATCGATAAAGGTAATGAAGTAAAGACAACCACTTCTAGCATAGATGGACATCGGACCACATACATCTGAATGTATTAGGTCTAATACTCCAGTCGCTCGTTCACCCTTTCCCTTAAAGGGTAACTTAGTCATCTTGCCTAATAAACAATATTCACATGTGTCATATGATTCATAATCAAATGAACCTAAACTACAACTCTTATGGAGCTTAGCTATGTGTCTCTCATTTATATGGCCAAGGCGACAATGCCATAAGTAAGTTGATTTTAAATTATCTCGTTTATGTCTTTTTGTGTCATTGACATTCATAATTGGATGTGACATATCTAATATGTAAATTCCATTGCATAATGTACCAGTACCATAAAGCATTCCATTCAAACTAATAGAACAACCATTGTTACTAAAAGTCAAATGGAAACCAAATTTATTTAAACAAGAAAGATAATATGTTCTTTGTTAAACAGTACAAAATAGCATTCATCCGGTTTAATTACAAGCCCACTGGGAGTGAGAAAAATAAGTGCCTACGCTAATGCAAAGAACTCTTGCTCCATTTCCTACACACGTGTCTAGTTCTCCTTCACGAGCCGTCCCATCGTCCCTCGAGGCCCCGTGATATCATTGCGATGTGTGAGCCACAACCGTATCTAATAACCATATGTTACGGTCGAAAATAATTAACCTCAATGACAAATATACCTGAAAGAGCCAAGGCATCTGATGCCTTCTTCTGCTTCAATTCTTCCAGATAGACTTTACAGTTTCGCTTCCAGTGGCCAGTCTTGTCACAATAGAAGCAAGTTCCTTTTGGTGCAGTTTCTTTGGTTTTCTTTTTGGCTGCACTTCCTTTCGGTTTCTTATACTTTTTCTTCTTTAGATTCTTTTTCTTTGAACCAGAAGAAGAAGAGGTCGCTATAAGCACTTGCTTGCTATCCTTCTTGATAGCTTGCTCATTGCCTCGAAAGCATTGATCAACCTCGTGGATTGTCGTGGATATTTGGTTCATACGATAGTTTAAAACAAACTGTGAATAACTATTAGACAATCCAACTAGAATTAAGTCAACACTTAATTCATAATTCATAACAAAACCTAAGACAACCAACCTCTCAATATACCCATTCATCTTCAGTGCATACTGCACTGCAGATGAACCTGGAGTCATCTTAGTAGTGAAGAGTAGCCTCGAGGTCTCGAACCTTTCAGACCGAGCTTGCTCATCGAAAAGCTCTCTAAGATGAAACACTATGGTATTAGCATCCATAGACTCATGTTGTTTCTACAGCTCTGGTGACATAGATGCGAGCATAATGCAGGTAACCATGTCACTGTCTTTGAGATGCTTACGATAAGCTTTTTGATCCTCATCAGAAGCATCAACAACAGTGGATCGGGAAGTGGAACATCTAGACATAGCCCAGCCCTCATATCGAGAACAATTCTCGATTTCTACCAATCGAGAAAATTAGTTCCAATTAATTTATCGAGTCCATAAGTGGCGCAAATTCACCTAGAAGTCATCTTCAATCAACTTAAAGAGAGAGAGAAATAATGTTAGAATAGAATTACATGCATGATCATAAGGACTTGCATGACATGCATATGGCTCTCACTAGTTTCAAAGAATCCATAACCCTCATTACTTAATCCAAGAAACATTATGACAAATGTCCTAGTGGGTCGATATCCCACATTACTAAAATGACCTTGGGTTTACCTAACAAGCCACCTTAGGTCAATCGGTGAGGTATCGGTCATACCAATTGCATCATAGATATCCGACATTACTAAAATGACCTTGGGTTTACCTAACAAGCCACCTTAGATCAATCGGCAGGTATCGGTCATACCAGTTACATCACAAGTGCAATTATCGACTAGTGCTATCAACTCGTGATGTATGCACACACATTGGGTTATCAACTCTTGATGCGCATACATCTGATGTACACTACCCAATTTAGCCTCATCTACGTTAACCTTGAGTTTACTCAACAAATCAACGCTTCAGTGAAAACCACCCATTAATCCGAAAATCTTATTTTCATGGTTCGAACATATCCAGATAGAGTGAGCTTGGGTTTACCCAACAACTCGAACTCTATAAGAACTCGGTTCTCCCATATTAATGGAAGGCGTTAGTTTTCATATTATGTGTGAGGGGTTTCATCTTTCTTCACACTTCTTCTTCTCCAAGCTGTAGGATTATAGTCACCATGACTATATGGAATGATTTAGGGCATTTCATCAATCACATTGAATCTATACCTATAATCATCCATCATCCTACCTTTGCATGTATTAGTCGACTTATGCATTTGTTAGTCGACTACTTTTGACTACTGTGCACGAACTAGTCGACTAGTACATGTGTTAGTCGACTAATCTTGACTACTGTGCACGAACAAGTTGACTAGTGCATGTGTTAGTCGACTACTTGAGTATGCAAGTCGACTTATGCATGTGTTAGTCGACTTGTATTTGGAATGCTCTCTAATCGGCTAATTTCTCAATCCGTGCAGTTCAAATTCACAATACCAAGTGTAATATACTTTACTTTGATGTACCAATGAAACACTTTCATTGTACCATGCTTACCATATATAGTCATACTATACATGAAATACTTGAAATCGATGAATACACTACTATTCACTTAGATTTTCAAATATTTTTGCGAATATCAAACTATCACCCTAAGTATCTCTAGGTAGTCTATACTTTATCAAGACTACTTCGGCACTGGTCACAAAATTGTGACGGCCAAAACAATCAAGACAACGAAATGTACTAACGAGATGCTAATGTGACATATTTGACATCCGAAAATTTTTGGAAACCCAATTTCAAGAAAATCAGTTTGGAAAGCATACAAAATCAATGTAACATATTTTTAATCACATTAAAAATAATCCAAGTCATTGGAATCGAAAAATACACAATCAATCATTCCAAACAAAACAGTTCCAGCAACTTTCTCAAAACTGCCAAGCTATGTATTTTGCTTGAAAAACTCATTGAAACAATTTCAATAAATTCTGAGAAAATTACAGAGGTTACAAAATGTCCACAAAATGCTCCATGAAGTTTTTCAGGATTTATTTCCAATAAAAACTCAACCAAACTCAGCAACAAAGCCAATGTAGAATCTGTGTTCCTCAACACAGTTATTCCCAGCAGCACACAATAAATTCTCAAATAAATAGTAAATCACCTCGAAATTTTTTTTCCATCCTCATAGACATTCATAAACATCATAAAGACATTTTTGTGAAAGAAAATCCAAAAAAAAATTTCTATAATTTATTCTCGAATTTATAAGCATGCCTGTTCAAGGAATGTGCACAAACACAGCAACCAGAACATTAGGCAATAAATTAGCAAAACCATATCAAATCACATTGATAAATTCTTTCCTTCCACAGACATATTCAAAAACATCTTATGAGCATATCTGAGCAAGAAATTTTCAAAAACAAGTTTGTCATACTGATTTCGAATTTAACATAGTCAACATGCATCATCGTCACAAGCAATAGGCAGCTCCGACCTTGTTATGATTTTTTCGATATATACGACACAAGTGGCTCTGATACCACTGTAGGAAAATCCCGGTGTGTACATCACATGCACACGGTGCAGAAAACAAAATTTTTTGTTCCGGGACCTTCCCATAAAGCTAGGATCTATGTGTCTATATAACAAAGTCAAACCATAACGACCAAAAGAGACCGTCTCTAACGGTATCCACGCAGAGATCGGAGAACCTAACCGGGGCAAACCTTTTGACCCAGGAATAGCTAGAACAAGGGAGAGAGTGCTAGCTCTTACCTTGTTCTTGGAGAGCTTGGAAAATAACGATGGAGGAGAAGATGAAGCTTGGAGAGAAGAAGAGCTTCGTGAATGTTGAGAGAGGAGAAGCTTGAAAAACAATTTTCAACTTCTTCAACCTAAATTCACCATTGAATTCTTCATCTTTTATACCAACACTCACGACACTTATAGCCACTTGTCACCCACGATGATTACCTTCCACTTTGTCTTTTGTCCTTTAGTCCATTTTTTCTTTAACATTTAAAGACATTAAATGTTAAAGGATGAGTCATCAACGTGTCCCTCATCTTCTCCTTCCATCAACGATGGCCATATATATATATATATATATATATATATATATATATATATATATATATATATATATATATATATATATATATATATATATATATATATATATAATTCTTTAATCAATTAATAAGATATATATATATATGATTCTTTAAGTGATCCAAATATACTAGAATTGGTCTACCGGCCATCGGGTCCCTGTTATGGAAAAACATCGAAGACCTGTTTCAACAATATCGATGTCGCGATCTCATCGAGACATATCTCGATTTCGTAGGGATCCATTTAATTCCTATTGCTCTCCATATGTTGGATCTCTGTCCAAAACTATTTTACGAATTCTCCGAATCACTCTTATACGTGTGACCCATTAGGTTCCCGGTTATGTTGGCCACTTAGATTAACACTTAATCCAAGCAAGTCATGAGCGGTATCTAGCAACACATCATGACCCCCAATTGACCGTAAAGTAATTGGTTTGACGAATGAACCTATATTCATCACGGACCATATCACTAACCTTTCCATAGACAATTACTGTGCAATTCGTCCTTTCACAATGCTATACCCCACTTGGTTATGAGTATGGACAGAGTGTCAACTCTTACTAGACTGACTACGTCAAATCTAGTCCAAGTGATATCAGTTCTTGTCACTGGACTCATTACTTTATATGTCACTTTGACACTCTTCATGACATATGAACTCCGACAGAGATTTCCAAGTAATGACCCCGACAAGAGGCCATGGGTATCATCTTCTGCTATCACAGAAGTGGTGAATCCTCTATTGGCTACTCAATTACCTTCGAATACCTCAAGCTGTACCTAATTACCACCCTATGAGCGACCTGTGTAAGGCAACAAGGAATGGAGTCAAAGCACAAAATCAGTATCTAAGATATCCTTGAGCACCTCAAGTCTAAGGATAGTTGCACCATTGCTATGATGAGATTATCACTGACATTAGAATAGGACATCCATGTGATGATCTCATAGCAGGTCATCCAACGTACTTACTACCTTTAGTAAGCATTCACATCTCAACCCTAAACATCTCATATTTACAGTTTCTGAGATTCACTGCTTGATCAAATCAAGGAGCTTGAAATGTGCTAGTCTCTCCGGATTACCGATGTCTAGTTTCAGTAATCCTATGACTAAGGATAATTTAGATACTAACATAATTGCACATGATAGGAATCTCAGTAGTATGATCACATCATAATTTCCTTCATGCTATGTCATATATCATGGACTTCATTAATTTGCTCATAGATCAATATCAATTCATAAATGATGAACATCAAATTAATGAAATATGCCTTTCTTTATGTATTCATAAAATATGTACACAACTTTGTACAAAACGCGCTAAAGGCGATTGCTTTTAGGGCACTACTCTAACACTTAAAAGGTCAAGCTGATACATGAATGATATGGGAATGAAACTAGGGAAATGAAAAAAAAATGAAACAATGATAGTAATATATGAAAAGAGTTGTCGCATTTAAGTTGATTTACCGTTGGGAGTATCTATTGGACAGTAAAGTTGATCATGATTAATGAAACGTATATGAAAGATACATGAAAATAAGAGAGGAGATGATCGGTGAATTATTAAATATGTGCTACTATGAGTGGCTATAAGTGTAAAGTTCATAATGGGTTAAAGGATAAACGAAATCAAAAGTGAAATTGAGTCATATCTCAAGAGGAGATTTAGACATAACAAGTGAAATACATTTAATCGAGGTTATACAGATTGTGTGTACGAAATGTAAAGTATCCAACTCACATTATGTGGAATTTTAATTTGAGATGATTTTATTGCAATGTGAAGTGAATAGATCTCCATATGTGATGCAAAACTATTGAGAAATCTTGATTTGAAATTAAGAAGAAAATAGTCCCGAACTGCGAAGTAAAATACTCAAATGAAGTGGAATTTATGAAGGTCCAAGTACGGATGACTAGGTATTAGCATATGTCGATGTGAATGACAGGAAATCAATTGAAAAGAGAAAATGAGTAGAGATAAGAAATCTTAAAGGGAAACTGACAATGACGTGATGTATAAAGGGATTACAAATACACTAATTGTGGACTCAATGAAAAAGTAGAATGATGTATAGTAAAGTTAACAAGACCCTAATAGGGAATTATGCGAGGTAAGCAAATGGTAGTGACTATGATTGTAGGCGGAATGTGTTTGAAAGTGTTGAACAGTGAAAAGTAAAAAGAAATATGTGAATAATTGAGAAAGTTGATACTGATGATAAGCATACCTTTGGAGAGTGGGCAGTGTGTGATGAACTGAGACATTATGTTAAAACGGTATAAGATAAATTGAATTGACTTTGATAAATGATATTGGTGTTATGATCGTAATTGTTTAAAGCCTTGGAGACCTTAGAGTCCTATAAGGATACATTATGTTTATTCGAGGAAAAAGACGGGCATAAATGATTACTACACCGACAATTCTGAAATGAATGCACCATTACGATATTGGGATTTCAAAGAATGTCAAGTAGATTATGGGTAATTGTGAAATGTTTATGGAAAGTTGAAGTTGTAGATCTAGTGATACTGGATAGAAGTAAGAAAGGTTAAGAGTGCAGGAGTTAAAGTGGTGAGTCCTATGATGAGTCTGAATATGCGAGTGAAATCGGAAAACAATATTGAATAATTCAAAGAAAAGTATCGCACCTTATAAAAGTGATAGAACAAGAAAGTGAACAAATGGGCTAGGCATTCTAGTAAGTATATGCGAAAAGTGAAATTGAATCACTAGGGGTATAGAACGAAGTGATTATAGATTTAAGTGCGTAGAGGTTTGAATTTCCTATTCAATAGAAAAAGTGCTTAAGGGTTTGGACTGCAGAGGATTATAACTTCATGATTTAGTTTTGACTGAATGATTATAGAACTAATGGTGAGCACAAGATGGAATTGTACACGCTTATATTACACAAAGAAAGAAATGCCTAACAAGAGGCAAAGACCAACAGTGAGTCGAGATGCTTGTGATGAGTGAAACAAAGGAAAGGGCTTAGGAAAACTGCATGGGATAGCTGGAGTGGATCAGGATCGGACTAATGAAAAAAAATTAAATACATATAAAACAGTGACATGTCAAAAGAACACTGAATCTGGACTAAGAGTCAATGTAATATGAGGGGTAAATGCGTTAAGTGGATTACCACCGGTTATAGTGAAAAATAGAGATAAGTGCCACTGTGTCGGTACTGAAGGAAAGGGAAGTGTCGCAGACAAGAGAAACTATTTTATTGGAAGTATGATAGTGAAAAAATATACATAGAATTGGCAAAAAAGGGTATTAATGAAGTTATTGGAATAAGTCTATATATTGATAAAAAGGTATTGGATGGATAAAACGTGATGAGTGAGCAGGTTCGGAAATAATGAACTGAGTCATAGCATCGGAACCAAAGGTAGTGGTTGCTCTGGAAATGGCAAGTTAGATAGTTAAGAGAGTGAGATCGCTAACTGACAGCCTTGTTGAGTCCGTCTACTGTGATGAGTGATAAGGAGTTAGTCAAATAAGTGACTGAACAACTGACTGAGTGTGGTTACTGTGACCTTTCGAAAAAATGAATCATTGAGTGGAAAAGTGTATGGGATATGTAGGGACATTTGATAACTGTCATAGTGAACCGTTGACTGAGAATTTCGAGGACGAAATTTATATAAGGAGGGGAGAATTGTAACATCCCACCCCCGACAGAAAGGGTAAAATAGCAAATTTGGCATAGGATGAGATGGAATGGAATGACTTAGGATTGTTCATGCATAATAGGATTGGTACACAGTATCATTTGTGCACATGAAAGTACTGTACATGCATACATGACATTCCCGATTTTCGTGCCTAATGTAATTTTATTGTGATTAACGTGGTTATTGGGTTTGAAAATTTATTCTGAGTGAGCCATTGAATGTTTTATATTTTAGGGGATTTTCAGGAATTTTTTTGGAATTTTCTGAAGAAAATTCCTGGACCGGAAAAAAATCACCAAGTGGCGAACCGGTCGATTTTCGGTACCGAAATTATTATCAATTGGTACTGGCCTATTGGATATTTTTTGGTAGGGTCGAAATATGGACAATTAACAATGGATTGAACATTTATTTGGTTTTGGGATTATTTGTTTTTATCAAATTTTTGATTGGTCCTTTGACATTTCCTTATTTCTCCTCCAATTGCCAAGTGTTCATTCATTTAATGCATTGTTATCCATGCATTTTCGGTGACTTCTTTACAAAGGGATGAAAAAGATGAGTCATTGCTTTAAAAAAGACCAAATCATCTGAAACCCTCTTCATTTGTTCCTCTCCATCGAGTTTTTGTTCTCTTTCTTTACAGTTTCCTTCCTCCCATCTTAAGCATTCTTCTTCCTTACAAGCTTGCAAACTTACACCTTCTACCCTCTTATCTTGATGATAACCATGCATGGGATGGAGAAGAAGTAGGGTAGTTGGAAAATTAAAGGCTTGAAGAGGTGGAGTTGGAAGCTTTAGGTAAGATGATGTTTGTGTTTTCATTATGGTTTTAATGCATGAATTCATAGTTAATTGCATGGATTGGAAGTGATTGTTCATTAAATAAGATGAATGATGCCTTAATGTCACGACACATATGGCTTGCCTTGTTGGGTATATTTGTGTGTAAGAAATCATAAGGTAAAGATGATGAAGTGAATTTAGTGATATTAGATGACTCAAACTTAAAAGAAAATGATAAGAAAGTGATTGAAGATAGGTACTGAAATTTATGGATATATATATTGAAGAGAAGGTCTTGATGACCTATTGGCTCAATTCTTGTGTTATTAGGATGCTTATGCATGTGGAATTGGTATTGGAAGTGTTAGGAATTGATTTGAGAAGTAAAGTGGAAAATGTGAGTTTGACCTCTTTCAGATCTTGTTTTGAGCATAACTCATTGTGTGGTTATGAAAATGAGTCGAGGGTTGTGCCCAATTAAATTTTTGGGTTGTTGGCTACATTTTTGTGTGAAATAGGTGTTGTCCAATTTTAGCCTCAAGAGGTTGAATTTTGGCTTGAAAAGTTACTATTTTAGTATCTGTGAACAGTAACCGAAACTATGACCTAAGTGTTTTGCTGATTTTTCTAAATTAATTGAGATGGAATTAGGGAAAATGGTCTAGATGAAAGTTTAAGCTTATTAAGTTATCTTTCCATTTCCACTGATTTTGCAATTTTTCGATCTGTATATTGGGAGATATGCACTGTGGAATATTGACTGATTTTGAACAATTTGGTGAAACCTAGACTAAGAGTGGATTTGGTGCACATTCTGATTAGAAGCAATTTTAGCAATTTCTGTGAATTGAATTGGCTTGAGTGATCTTCTGAAGAGTTGTAGAGGAAGCAATTATCTTGAAAATGGTATATAGCATGTAATTGTTGGAGATCACATGTGGTAGTAATGAATTTTCAAAATCTGTACTGCATGAGGTTATTGATTCTGCTCGATCAAGAACTTGCATGAAAGTTTTAAGCTAGAGATGGAATTGACTTTAAGCCCTTCATGGAAGTGTAGCATTGTGTTTGATCTTTCCATATGTATAAAGTATGCATTTATTTGACATTTGTGCAAGGAGATATACTGTTTAGAACATTATCATTAGAAGCCCCTCACCGCAGGGTACACATTGGGACGCCTGGGTCGCTCCGACGATATCCCACGATAAGGAAGTGCTACTACTAAAACAGTCTCTAAACACTCGCATGGCATCAATACACTAAATTCCACAATATGAAAATCACTGAAATTTAAAACCATAATAATCATTCATTTATAACATCAATCCCAAAATATAGACCATCTATCGGTTACAAAGCTAAATACATCTCAAAAGGGAAACTGATACAAACGTCTATACTAAGTCATCCCAAAACAATGTTCCCAAAAGAAGTCACCCCAGCTGACCGACCTATGATCCATCGCTGCCCTTGATCACGAATACTCACCGCAGAACGCTCATCCCGGAGCTAGAGTCCTACCGACGCCGTCTCTGAAAATATATTGCAATGTTGGGTGAGTTTATGAACTCAATGAGAAACCATCATTGATGGTTCATCCAACACATGCATATACATATACTATATCTCAAATTACATTTTAACGCTTTATAAACACTATTCACAATTTACACATTATATTATATCACACGCAATATCACAATGCGCACTTTACACTGTCACATAATTCTCACATTACACTTCACAATTTACACAATTACAATATCACATATCAATCCACATTTTCGTATGTCACTCAGATTCTCCATCACACTATACACTCAGATGCATATGTATGCAAAGTCTCTTGTTATGACATTGTTGTGGTGAGCATTTATATTCCCATTTTTGGCAAGTAGGAGAGCCCTGTGGTATGCACTCCGCCCACTCACTTTAGGGATAGGAGAGCCCTCCTGGTATGCACTATTCCTTTTCACAATGATCACAATTTAGGCAAATAGAGAGCCCTCTGGTATGCACTCTGCCGATTTGGCTCTAGGCCCCTCATCGATAATCGAGCTCAAAGCTCAATCACTGTGTTTCTAGTCACAACGGTAAATATTACATCTCATATCATACTAGGCATGCGCTCACACTTACACAATACTAGCACATTTATCTCACTTCACTCACTTGTCACAATCAGAGCTCTTATTCACAATTATATACACTGATTCTCATTCACATGAATTCACATTTATGTAGATCACACTTGGTACAATCACTAACACTTATCGATTTAGCTCATTCACTTCACATGTATATCACTCACCTTACACTTAATTTATACATATTCACAGACATATAATCACTTAAAAGTCGAGGAACCAACTAGGTTACTCACCTGTAACTTTCGAGCTACCGCTGGAAGTCCCAGCAATATCCGTGGTCCGACGATCCAACGGAGCCTCTAAAACAATCAAACAATTTCTCATCACTAGGTGCTCAATTAAAGATATTCAATAATGCACATGTCTTTAATTCAAACTTGATGATGCATGTTCATGATTCTACCGCACTAAATCCAATTCGCTATCGCCACTTTACAACCAAAATTCACTATTCACTAGGTCAATAGCATTCCCTTTAATTCAATTTCACTCACTCAAACTCTAATCATACTTCGCTAGTTACAACGTAACTCTTTGGTCACATTAAACTATAATGGACTCTTTTTCGATACTTGCAATCCCGTAAATCAAAATTCAAACTCTCAATCTTTATCACAATGATAGACCTCTTTCTCTAGTTCATAACGAATCAAGTATCACATTAATTGGAATACCATAGACCAAGATATCATCACATCATCAAACATGTTCAAGAAACATCTAGTTCATGTTCCTCCACCAATACCCTTACTTTGACTCACTTAATCATTTCCAATTTAATACTAAAACCCATAAATTGTTTGTGGAGAGATTAAGAAATGTGTTAGGAATCCAATGCTTCAAGAATCAGGTCATTTGGAGTTCTATAACTCAAGTTATCCTCAAAACATCGATCTATGCATTGTCGCTTTCCTTCCGTCTCGATTTTTGCTTCAGTTGGTTTTCGCTTCAGCTGATTTTTGCTTCAGCTGATTTTCGCTTCAGCTGATTTTTGCTTCAGCTGGTTTTTCCTTCAGCTGGTTTTCGCTTCAGCTGGTTTTCGCTTCAGCTGATTTTTCCTTCCTTCCGATTTTTGCTTCACTGATTTTTTTCTTTTGAACATGTCCACTTATATAGATCATATCTTTTGACTCCGATATCCAAATTGGACAAAATTGACATCTATCTCATAGAGAAAAGAAAGATCTACAACTTTAAAGAAGGAAATTTTGTCTAAATCTATCGATATCACGTCCATATAGTCTGCTTTTGCTTCAGCTGATTTTCCTTTCAGCTGGTTTTCGCTTCAGAACATGTCCACTTATATAGATCATATCTTTTGACTCCAATATCCAAATTGGACAAACTTGACATCTATCTCATAGAGAAAAGAAAGATCTATAACTTTTAAGAAGGAAATTTTGTCTAAATCTATCGATATCATGTCCATATCGTCTGCTTTTGCTTCAGCTGATTTTCCTTCAGCTGATTTTCCTTCCTTCTGATTTTTGCTTCAGCTGATTTTTCCTTCAGCTGGTTTTCGCTTCAGAACATGTCCACTTATATAGATCATATCTTTTAACTCCAATATCCAAATTGGACAAACTTGACATCTATCTCATAGAGAAAAGAAAGATCTACAACTTTCAAGAAGGAAATTTTGTCTAAATCTATCGATATCACGTCCATATCGTCTGCTTTTGCTTCAGCTGATTTTCCTTCAACTGATTTTCCTTCCTTCTGATTTTTGCTTCAGCTGATTTTTCTGTCCAGGATATATCACCGAACACTAAAAGTTTTCTCAACCACTCATTTAACACTATAACAGAATTTATTCCTCCCCAACTACCCAGGATTTATGAACAAACACATGAAATACATCTTTCCATGAAAACGATGTAAATCTCTCAACTTTATTTCATAAATCTCTAATAGCAGGGGTTTCTCTAACACTTACCCGTTGAGAACTCAAACAGATCTTCAAGCTCTAAACTCCACACGAAAAGATCAGCTTATGGATTCTCCTTAGAGTCGACAACACCAAAGGTAGAAAGGTTGGTGAAAGAAAGAAAGAATACCAAAGTCCCTTGAAGATAATTTGGGTAGAAAGCTCTATGTCTCCTAGAGAAAAGTTTTGGAAGAAAATGAATAAAGAAGGCTTGGACAAGACTTAACCCATCAGCCCTCAAGGAATAGTGACCAACTACTCCTAGCTAGGTACAAAGTCCAAGTACACATGTCACTTTCTTAATGAATAAACTATAACTTAGTTACTTTTGAACTAACTCCATTTAGTTCTCCCCTTTCCAATATAACCAAACTATCTCCAACACTTCATTTAATTAATTCTTGCTCCCAACTATAAATATATCTTCCAATACACCATAAATTTACCAGCATATACAAATACAATAATTTCACCAAAATTCATAATCGCAAGATTTCATTAACCCAATTATTTCAACATTTTAAATAATCACAATTCACAAAATCATCTCAATTTCACTTTTCCAAACACAATCACTATCAAATGCCGGAACAATCATGAATACATGTCACTATGTATATGCATGTGCAAAATGATCTGTCTCTCTAAAATCAGAGGCCACAAAATACTCGATCACAAATTAAGCACTAACAACTCTACACTCATAACACGATGCTCATCGCATCGGTAACGGGATGCTACAACTGTCCAGATTGAGTACTTGCAGGAACAGCAGCATTCACTGAATTGTTTGACCTAGTTAACCATTGAATTTGATTTCATATTGTTCATGAAAGTTGAAAATGGTATAAATTGTTTTATTTGAATTTTTGGTTTCTTTCGTGAATAACTTTTCCGTTCGACATCCGATTGACCTGATTCTTGAGGCATCGGATTCAGAGAATATTTAATTTCATTTTCTGAGTGATTGGGAATGTTTTTGGATGAAAAATTGATGTGAGTCTGGGTAACGGATATAAATTGTTTTATTTGAATTTTTGGTTTATTTCGTGAATAACTTTTCCGTTCGACATCCGATTGACCTGATTCTTGAGGCATCGGATTCAGAGAATATTTAATTTCATTTTCTGAGTGATTGGGAATATTTTTTGACGGAAAATTGACGTGAGTCCGGGTAAAGGAGTCCTTAACCACTGTTTTATTTAATTGGGGACCTATAGAGGTCCGAATTGCGCACCGTCAGCGCCATTAGGTTTTTAATTTTTTTAGACGGATTTTTTCTGATAAAAAAAGTGGGATTAGGGCCGGGAATCTCATGAACATGCATTTTCACCTACATGTGCATCATTAACTAACTCGGATTGGATATTTAGTGATCGCTTTATTCTCCGATTCTTATAGCGACCTAACCGGGCGCCGATCGACCGACGTGGCATGTACTTCCGGCATTAGCTCGGAAGTGATAGGTGAGTAACCTAGATGGGTTTCTCAATTATTACTTGTCTAATATGGGGATAATGGCGGATCGGGAATGTGTACATTGTGTGACCTGCTTGCCATTATCGATTTATCGTGATTGATTGTGAATTATGAGTGGCAATTGTTGTGAATTATGGATCATTATTTGTGCATACCGATCG
Source organism: Erythroxylum novogranatense (assembly GCA_029891385.1). Taxonomy (NCBI): domain Eukaryota; kingdom Viridiplantae; phylum Streptophyta; class Magnoliopsida; order Malpighiales; family Erythroxylaceae; genus Erythroxylum; species Erythroxylum novogranatense. The sequence goes on along the minus strand of JAIWQS010000259.1, from coordinate 68,369 downwards.
TTAATTGACCGTGCTTGACTCTAAATGATTAACTGCTTATGGATGTTGTAATCGGGCATATGCATTTCATACAGAGGCATAAACGGATAAAATAATTATGAATCGAGTCGCCATCGATATCGAAAACGAGCCTAGAGCTCGAAGGAGATAATCCTCCTAGACGACATCTTGATCGATCAATCTTTACCGCTTACGCTCGGTCACAATAATGTAATAAAACTGAAAAAGAGTCACATGTGCATTGCATCATTACTGGACTGAATACTTAAAATGGTTTTGACTGTATGTGGTTGTCTACTGTAAATTGTTGTGTCTATGACTATATGATTTTTTTGTAACTATATATTACTATTACTGTGACTGTAGACCGTAGTATTACTGCAACTGCTTTATTACTGTGAATTGATTATGTGATGCATGAATTAGGAGAACCATCAATGATGGTTCCTCATTGAGTTCGCAAACTCATCCAAAATTGCAATCTATTTTTCAGGACTTGAAGGGTACCCCGTTTGACACGGGAGTATATCTACTGTAGGCAAGTGAAGGATAGACGTCGGGATCAGTTTGTGTCTTCATTAGTATCTTATCGAATTGTATTTCGTAATCATTGTGCAATAATGTAGCGCCCCCTTACCGTAGGGTACGTACCGGGACGCCCATGGGTCGTTCCGACGCCTATCCCACAGCAAGGAAGTGCTACGCTCGAAACTATCGCTAAATACTCGCATGGCATCAACATAAATAAACTGCATTATACAAATCACTAAAATTTAAAACCACAATAATCTTTCATTCATAACATCAATCCAAATATAGACAAGTCTATCAGTTCCCTACAGTCTAACTCAATATCCCAAAAAGGAAACTTATACAAAAGTCTATACTAAGTCATCCTCAAAAAGAATCACCCCGGCTGACCGACCTGTGTGCCATCGCTTCACTTGTCCAAGCACTTGCACTGTAGGAAAACTCTAACAAGGGAGCTAAGAGTCTACTAACGCTATCCTGAAAAAAATATTAGCAATGTTGGGTGAGTTTGCGAACTCAATGAGAAACCATCATCGATGGTTCACCCAACTCATGCATATACATAAAATATATCACAATATATCGCAAAGTCTCAATACACAATCGGAACACTAACAGACACTTTACACATTTTCACCACAACATAAATCTGATACATCATTGAGCAATCATCACTTAATACACGCACTTTCACTTTTCACATTACAATCTGATGCGTCATGCATGTCACTTCTCATTTTATGTCTGTGTTGTGACTGAGCATCAATATTCGCATTTTTGGCGAGTAGGAGAGCCCTTTGGGTATGCATTACTGCCCACTCACTTTAGAGATAGGAGAGCCCTCTGGGTATGCACTATTTCCCTTTTTGGCCTTAGGCCCTTTTCACTGATAATCGAGCTTAAAGCTCTGATCACTAATTGCTCCAGTCACAACTGTTAATTAAGCGATTCTAATCATGCCTAGCATGCACTTATACTTGCACATTCAATGGCACATGTATCGATCAACACCACTTATAGCATTCATCAAATTTACTCATAATCATAGCACATTAATTTCACATCTATAACACTCACATGGACAACAATTCACACATTCACAGCACATTTAATCACACAAAGATTGAGGAAACAACTAGGTTACTTACCTGTAACTTCCGAGCTACTGCCTGGAAGTCCCAGCAATATCCGTGGACTGACGATCCAACGGTGCCTCTATAACAATTCAAACGAAATCTCATCACTATATGCTCAATGAAAGGAATTTAATAATGCACATGTCTCAAATTTGAAATTGTATGCATGATCATGATTTTCCAGCGCTCTAACCCAATTCCGCTATCTCTCGCTTCACAACTAAAATCCACTATTGACTAAATCAATCTCATCCATCAATTTCACAAATCTCTCATTCAAGCTCTAAATATACTCCAATTGTTATAACATAACTCTTTGGTCATGATAGAAACTATAATCGGCTCTCTTTTTATGATTGAGAACTCGCTAATTAAAATTCGAACTCTTATTATTTACCTCAATTGTAGACCTCTTTCTCTAGTTCACAACGAATCCAAAATCACCTCAATTGGAGGTCTACACCAAAAGATATACCCAAAAAAACCAAAACACATCCATTTAAAATTTGTCCTCGCCACACGGCTTATTCGCTCTCGCCATGGCGCGACAGGGACGTTAAGCATGGCGTGGAACCGTTCACATGTAACACCTCTTCTCCTCGCTGCGATGCCTACCACTTGCCTCGCCGCGGCGTCTAAATCCATTCGCTCGCCGCGGCATCTCGTTCAGCTCGTCGCGGCGAGCACGCCTTTTCTTGCCGCAGTGTGGCCCTTTTTCAGATGTCGCGACGTGCGGCCCAACTTCTTCTTCTCCGATTCGTTTTTCCGCCATTTTCAACAATTCTCTCTCTAAACTAGCATTAAACACACTCATCTACTCACATCTAAATCATTGAACACCATAAATGCAACAACCACAATAAATAACAACATTTAACACAATAAACTTACCAAATCAAAAAATCGAACGGTAACCCTAAAACTTCCGAAAATCGCCAACTCCTTCTCCTTCCTTCCACAATCACGATGAACCTTCAATAACTAGCTCAACATCAACATCTCTAATGCTCCAGCAATTCTTCAACCACAATGAAGAGAAACCAACGAAAATCTCCAAGGGGAAAGGGTGAAATCGTCGACGGGGAGAGAAGAGAAATGCTTAACTCCAATATTCAAAACCTAACTCCTTTATATAAAGATTTAAACCTATTTCTCACAAATTCACAAGCCCTCAATTTCTTTTAATTTCAGTCTCTAAATTTCACTGGCTCATCACAAAAATTCCTAAATCGCAAATCTAAATTTTCCAAGCTATTTTCCACTCACTTTCGGAATCGAAATCCAAATCATCAATCTCTAGATCATTTTCCCGGTCCGGACACGTAACTCTAAAAATTCTGAAAAAATTTCCATAATTCCTCAAAAATATAAAGCACTCGATCCCGTACTCAATTTTCAATTTCCAATCCCCAAAATTCAATTCTCACTCTAATTCCACTATTTCACTCAAATTATCCCTAATTTCACTTTAAATCAAATCTAACTCAATTATCTCAAAATTCACAATTCAACTCATAATCACAATTTAAATGCTGGAAAAATCATGAATGCATATCACTATGTATATGCATGTGCAAAATGATCTATCTCTTTAAAATCAGAGGCCACAAAGCACTCGATCACAATATATGCAATAACAGAACTACCCGTACCAATATGCTCATCGCATCGATAACGAGATGCTACAATTCTCCCCTCCTAAATAAAAATTTTGTCCTGAAATTTCTTACCTGACTGATCGAACAGATGAGGGTACTGCCTCCTCATGTGCTCCTCAGTCTCCCAAGTTGCTTCCTCTGATAAGTGGTTCTTCCATAGGACTTTCACCAATGGAATCACCCTGCTCCTCAATTGCTTGACCCGAGATCCGATAACTCAGATCACTAGCTATCTCAATCTCTTGAGCCGGAATCACATGAGTCGGGTCTGACCGGTATCTCCGGAGCATACTCACATGAAACACATCGTGCAACTGGGACATCTCACTCGGCAACTCCAATCTATAAGCCAACGGTCCAATCCTCTCAGTAATCTCACACGGACCGACATATCGAGGACTCAACTTGCCCTTACGGCCAAATCTCAGCACTCCTCTCTAAGGTGACACTCGGAGGAACACTCTATCGTCCACACTGTACTCCATCTCTCGCCGATGTTGATCCACATAACTCTTATGTCTATCCTGAGCCGCCTTGATGCGACTCCGAATTAATCTCACTTTATCCACTGTATCAGATCTGGATCACCGGGACCCTCAAGCATCCTCACACCCTTTTCATCCCAAAGAGAGGTGATCTACATGGTCTCCATATAAGGCCTCATCGGTGCCATCCAATACTTTCTGATGCGATTATTGTACATAAACTCAACCAGAGCCAAGTATTGATCCCAAGCACCTCTGAACTCCAGCACACAAGCTCTCAGCATATCCTCAATAGTCTTGATCGTCCTCTCACTTTGCCCATCTGTCTGAGGATGAAATGTTGTACTAAAGTTCAATCTCGAACCCAAAGCTGACTACAGGCTCCTCCAGAACCTCGAAGTAAATCTGGGATCCCTATTCGACACTATTCTGTAACACACACCTGTAAGACCCAACCCGATATCGCTGGTGATATCCGAGTCCGTGTCCCACGAGTGGCGTCTTACATCGATCGATTTAAAATTCAGTATACATTTTTTTCTTTGGGAGCCATTAACTCCCGTTCACATGGCAAACACGGTAAGTAAATAAAATCCGTGTTCAATATACACCGGTTTGGGTATTACAGTCATCCAAAGAATAATTACAATCATCGGTCAAGAAAACATTTATACCACAATGGCTCAAGAAAAATATAAAGCCTTGTTATACGGTGATTGCGAATACAATTTACTAAAACACTAATGCATAACCTAACCGATCCCGACCTCTAACCTTTACTCGTCTACGGAGACATACTCCGTGTCAACCGGGTATTCTTCAGACTGAAAATAGATGCAAATTTTGGGTGAGTTTTATGAACTCAAAGAGAAACCATCATCGATGGTTCACTCAATTCATGCATGTTCAATCACTTGCCAAATATCACATAATGAACACAGTTCACAAATGTAATCTCAAATAGTACATACCATTACATTTCACAAATGTAAAGGCGATCGCCTTTCATACAATCCAAATTCAATCATACCATATATGCAATGCACATGAGACCCTTTCCATTTTCATTACGTCAGTTGTGGCATACTCAAATCTGTCCAAGAACGGGCACATTATGTTGAGCCAATGGCTTTGAACATTGGGCTTGAAGCCTAATACATCGAGCCCGAGGCTCAATACGCTGGACACGAAGTCACATGCGCTGAAATGAAAGCTCTCATATACATTAGTGATATGCCTGATCCGTGGTCTCCCGGTCACAACCGCCTTTATCGATCATGTCCTTATGTATGAATGCATATGTTCCAATTTCCATTTATAGTTATTGCTATCACTTACATTCAATGCCATTTCCTATTTCTTGGACCTTCGATCCGTATTTCAATCATATATTTTTCAATTTATTGCATCATACCATATCGCATTTAAAAGTCACATCCAATGTATCAAAACGGATAAGTAACACTTCAGATCAATTTCCCCATTCCCTCGAACCTTTGGTCCAGATCTCCCATTCACAAACAATTACACACAAATAGACTTCGTTATCTCATTCCCCATATTTCGACACCTATGGTTCAAATCAATCAAAGTCAAATATACATAAACCTCCATTATCTCCACATGGCATAATAGCAAAATCTTAAACACATAAAGGTTGAGGAACCAACTAGGTTACTCACCTATTACTAGAAACTAATCTTGGAAAGCCTCTGACGTCGGTCAATCGACGCCCAATTGGACCTCTATATGAATCGAAAAAAGTCGAGTCACTAAATATGAAATTTGTGCTCATAATGATAAGATATGCATGTTCATGAATTCCGGTCCTAATTCAATATTTTCCCATAATAAAATTCTATGAAAAATTAGAAATCCATAAAGCCGACGGCATGCAATTCGGACCTCTATAGTCCTCAATTAAATAAAACAGTGTTTACATGTTCCATCAATAGGGGCTACGCCAAATTCCGCCTAAAATTCCCGCTTATCAGAAAATGAAATTAAATGTTCAACGAATCCGATGCCTCTGGAATCAGGTCAATCAGACGTCGGACGGGAAAGAAATTGACAAAAGAACAATTGGATCAATTAATGCCAAATAATAATCAAAACAGAAATAAATATATATTCATAAGCCTGCCTCGCGGGGGCGAGACGCCGCCCTCGCGAGGCTGAATCACCTCGTTTCGTCACGAGGGCGAGGCGTCGCCCTCGCGACCGGCCCGATTATCTCGCCCTCGCGAGACGGCGAGTCACCTCCTGCCTTGCCCTTTTCTTTTTTTTTAAGATTTCAATCCTACTTTTCAACTACTCTAACTTTTAGCACACAAATCAGAAAAACACCCACTATACCTCATTGGAAAGCTTATGAAAAGCTCTACAATTCTCACGAAGGCCATAAAAATCAATTTCAACCCTAAGGGTATCAAATAAGCCATCAAACCTTCTGCCTTCACAATTTCCCTCAACACAGGGCAGTACATTGACAATTTCATAACTCACTAATTCTTCAGAAATAAATTACCACAAAATATGGTCAATAAGTTCACAATGTCCTCTACAACTTTCATGAACAACCCAGAATCAAATTCTATTGCAAACCAAGTCAATTAATTCATCTAATGTTACTGTCCCTGAAATCCTTCACTTTGGGCAGTAATCTTACAAGAAGCATAACTTCCAGTATATAAGTCAATAAAATCAGAACTTTATATCCTTGTAAAGATAACATCATAAACTTCATTTTTCATGAAGCACTCAACACCCAATTCGATCTCTAACAATTTCAAAATTGTTATGGAAGTTTCTGTTATGATCAGCCACTCATAACCTAATGTAGAGTTCACTTTTGAAAAATCATAACTCCCAATTCTGACTTCTAAAAATCACAAACCATATGTCATTTTCAAGGTAATCTCTTCCTCTACAACTTTTTAGAAGTTCACTAACACTAGTTCAGTCCACTTAAAATGTTAAAATTGCCTCCAATCCGTAAACTCACAAAATCACACTTAAACTAGGTTTCATCCAAAATGCTCAAAACCAGTCATTAGTAATCAATTCATATCTCCCAATACACAATTCCAAAAATAGCAAGATCAGTAGAAATGGAAAGATAATCAAATATGCTACAACTTCCATGAAGACCATTCTCCCTAATTACATCTCAATTAATTCATAAAAAACAACAAAACTCAGATGTCATGGTTGCGGTTACTGTTCACAGGCAATGAAACAGTAACTTTCCATTCAAAAATTCACCCCTCTATCATTGAAATTCAATAACACCTATTTCACTATAAATTGAAGCCAACAGTCCAAAGTTTCAGTGGCCATTAACCTTACTTCATTTGCATTTCCACACAATAAGTTATGAATAAAACAGTAACATCACTTATAATTCCAACTTTCCAGATTTAAGGTTAACCTTAGTTCACCCACTTCTAATTCCTTTTCACATCACTAGACATCAAAATAAATACAAAGTAAATATAAATACAGTCATACACATATTAGGGTTAACACTGAAAAATTTACAGCATTTAATTCCTCCATTCAAAAACTCAATTAATTACCCTTGTTCAATTCAAAATCAAACCATATCATTAATTTCAATGCATCTTCACCTACCCTCTTACCCTTTCCTTCAAATCATAATAATCAACACTTTAATGTCTACATGAACCTTATACATGCTTTAAATCCTTATATTAACTACCCCCATACTATCATGACATTTATTTCCATGTAAAAATACATTTAAAGATCAAAACTTAAATGAAAACTTACCTAATTTAGAACCTCCTTTCCAAAGCTTCAATAACCACTTCTAACTTCCACACCAAAATACCAACCTCCCTTTCCTTCTCAAGCATATACCAAACTCATCTTCTAGCTTTGATGAGAGTAAGAAATAATAGCTTGAAGTTACAAGGAAGATGAGAGAAGGAGAAAAATTTCGATGGTTTAAAGAAGAGTTTGTTTTGTATGAGTTTCGGATGGCTTAACAAAGCCTAAAACAAATTTCATTTCCTTTCCTTTAAACATATCCGAGAGAGAGCATTGAGAGAAGCATTTAATGTTGCCTTTTAAATGGCAAAGTATGATTGATCCACAAATTTAAAGAAAAGTCAAAATATAGTTGTTTAATCCAGTCCAAAATTTTACTCCATTTCACTCCAATGGCCCTACTTTCAGTCCCAAAATAAAATACCCAATAGTACAGTACCAGGTGGGTAGCGATTTTTTCTAGAGAATCAATTTGTTCATTAATTGATTGATTTATCCTATCCGAAATTTCCCTAATTATTTTTCTCGAGAATTAATGAAATTCCCTAAAATTATAAAACAGGTAACAGTGCACTCTTAATAATTTTTTTTTAATCACAACAATTACCTTTTTTACCCCAAAATATGTTTAGGCCGCCATCTGGTGATTTTGCTTTCATCAGAATTTTTCTCCGAAAATTCGAAAAATTCTATAAATCCTAAAATGTAAAACCATTTATGGTGCAGTCCAAACAATTTTCCAAACTCAATTATCCCATGAATTCTAATAAAATTACTCTAGGCCCAATTACCGGGAATGTCATGAATGCATTTACTGTAACTCCATGTACACGATTGATACTGTGTATCAATCCTATGATGCACGAACAGTAATAATTATTCCTTATCAATCTCATCCTATGCCAATTTTACTATTTTACCCTTCCAGGAGGGGGTGGGATGTTACAATTCTCCTCCTTATAAGAATTTCGTCCTCGAAATTCTCGATCAACGTTCACTATGACAAGAATCATATGAGTCTATATATCCTATACACTTTTCCACTTAATGATTCACTTTTGAGTGATCACAAGAACCACTCAAATCAGTGGTTCGATTACTATATTAACTCGTATCACTTAGTACAAGAAACGATTTGACAAAACTATCGGTTGGCGATCTCATTTTCTTAGCTATCTCACTTACCATTTTTAGAATTGTCACTACCTTTGGTTTCGATATTTAACTCGATTCGGATTTTCAACCTATTCACTTATCACATTTTATTCCTTCTAATACCTTTTTCCCCGATGTTATATAGTCCAACTTATGTTCCAATGAGTACGTTTTCATTTCTTTGGTACCTCCTTTAATCACGCCGTGGGGCTTAATTACATTCCTTTGGTACCAATACAAGTGACACTTAACTCCACTTCACTATAATCAAGAATAATGTACCTAATGCAGTCATTTATCATATGTCATTCACTTTATATTCAAATTCGATTCTCATAAGACAATTCATCGCTCTATAGTGTTCACACACTTTATTCGGGTATACATTTTACTCTGCCTCATTTGTCCGATCCGATTCCACTTTAGCTAACCATGCGCCTTCCTAAGTCACTTTCCTTTTCTCACACATTTTAGTCTCAAACCCATTACGGTCTTTAACTCCCAAAGAGGCAGCATGCGAAGGTAACGAAGATATATTTTCCATGAATCAAAGCTCTATAACACGACCATAATCAAACCTTTTCCTATGGACATTCAACCTATAAACACTTGAGCCAAGAATCACTTCATTTTATAACTACAATTACTCAATTTCACTTTTCAAATATGCGACTAGAATGTCTAACTTTGATTGCTCACTTTCTTGTTCTAATACCTTTTATCTGCACACTTACTTCTTCTTTGAATTTTTCACTATAGTTTTCCAATTCCATTTGTATATTCAAACTCATCATAAAAACTATCACTTTACTTTCTGCACTCTTAACCTTCCGTATCACTTTTTTTTTTTTCAACTTCAATTTTCCAAAACACTTCACTATTACCCAATATCTCGCTTGACATTGATTGAAAACCCCAATATCTGAATTGATCCGCTCATTGAAGCATTATCGTATTTACACCGTCTCTTTTCTCAAATTAACCAGGTATCCTTATAGAATCTACAGCTCCAAGGCTTTCAATAATGAGAATGGCACTAATACCATTTATCACGGTCGATTCGATTTATTTCATACTTGTTCAACATATTGTCGTAGTTCAATACTCACTGCCCACTCTTCCAGTGTATGTTTATCATCGGTATCAGATTCCTCAATTAATCCTATCGTTCTTTTCACTTTTCACTGTTCAACACCTCTAAACACATTCTATCTCTAATCACAACTACTACCATTTGCTTACTTCGCATAAATCCCTATTAGGGTCTTATTGACTTTACTGCTCATCTTTTACCCTTTTCATTAAGTCTACAATGAGTGTATCCACAATTTCTTTATGGAGGTGTCACTACATCACCTCATTGTCGGTTTCCTTTTGACCCTCTTGTCTCCATTCGCCATTTCTTTTCCATTTTCTTCTCATTTGTTTTCATATCATTCATATCAACATATGTTGATACCTTGTCATCCATATTTAAACCTCCAAAATTTTCCATTTTATTTTAGTATCTCTCTTCTCGCCGGGACTCTTTTATTTTTCGTTTCAAATCTAGATTCCTCAACAGCTTTACATCATAATCGGAGATCGATTCACTTCACATTGCAATAGAATCACCTCAAATTAAAATCTCACTCATATGGAATTCTTTACATTTCGTACATACAAAGTATAACCTCAACAATATGAGCTATGTCCCAATTTCACTTTTAATTTTGTCCCTACTTCTATCCATTTGACCGCTCGCTTGATACCATCTTTATACGGTTCACGAAAGTCTCCTCAATCAATGATTATTCCTAATTGTGTTTCAATCCTTCTTCACTATTCGCATAATCTCAATCAAGACACTCTTATGCCATCATTGAACATATCGTAACATTTCTTTCGCGAAGGTTCCTTGTGATACCACTTAAACACTTTCTTTACCACTTATTCAAGAATTTATACCGTAATCACTTTTCAATTCCTCTCATCACAGTACACTCACCCACCTTTGTCTTACTTTAACCTCTTAAGAACTTCACACTTATAATCACTCTAAACATTTACCGCTCATTTCCTCTATGATTTCCATATATCATCACATACATTTCATTAGTCACAATCAACATTATCATCCAATAGATATCCCTAACAAGAAATTGACTTAAAGACAATAACCCTTTTCATACACCACTATTGTGGTTTCATTCTTTTCAAGATCTTTATTTCATTCTCACCATATCATTAAACCTGTATGTCTCATTCCCTATCCATTACGTGCAACTTGACCTTATAAGGTCATATCAATTTGGCTTATCGACTTATGATCATTATTCCTATTTTCATTCCGCCTTCCGCTACTTATCTTCTATTTTCCTCAAATGCAGGTCTATGATCGGGTGTTCATATTCCCAATACCCACAAAATCGTTGATACCACTCAATTTTATCTCTATCTATATACCTATCCATTTACCATTTTGTGTCCATATACACCTAATTCAAGATTTCTCGATACACCATCGAGAAATCATCATGCTCATCTTTTCCTTTACGATTCTATCATATGAAACTCGTAACACAATAATCACATAACCATTTCAATCTCAAGCTTATGCGGTTCAGATCATAACCATTTCACAAATTCATTTCACTATCCGTACACTTTTATCTCACTCTAATAGGCATCGGGCATCACTTTTCTGGCTCTTTCAGCTTCAATAAACCATTACAAAGACTCTATCGAGCTTCTTTCCATTTCGCTATCATCATCTCGCTTATAATATTTATCGATCTCCAACTCGAATATCAGAATCAAAGATGCCCGATTGATCATCTACATTTTACTCAATTCCTATATTTCCCCTTTTGGGATTTTCACTCTAATCCATTTCACTCTTCTCTCACTTAATCACTGACACTTATGCATCCTTAGGCTTTATCCTCGATGCGACTGACTAGGGATCGATTACCACTGGCCCTGCAACGACACAACTCAAATGCATGAAACCTATGTTCCAAATCGTGCCCGGATACATTACGCACTCATCGGGCTCGATACCACCTAAATGTAACACCCACACTCAGTAAGACCAACCCGATATCGTTGGTGATATCCAAGTCCGTGTCCCATGAGAGTGGCGTACTACATCGATCATTTAAAATTCAGATACATTTTTTTTCTTTGGAGCCATTAACTCCCGCTCACATGGCAAACATGTAAGTAAATAAAACTGTTCAATATACACCATTTGTGTATTATACTCATCCAAAGAATAATTACAATCATCGGTCAAGAAAACATTTATACCACAATGGCTCAAGAAAATATAAAGCCTTGTATACAAAGTGATTGCGGAATACAATTTACTAAAACACTAATGCATACCTAACCGATCCCGACCTCTAACCTTTACTGCTCATGAGACATACTCCTGTCAACCGGGTATTCTTCAGACCTGAAAAATAGATGCAATTTTGGGTGAGTTTTGCGAACTCGTGAGAAACCATCATCGATGGTTCACTCAATTCATGCATGTTCAATCGCTTGCCAAATATCACATACGAACACAGCTCACAAATGTAATCTCAAATAGTACATACCATTACATTTCACAAATGTAAGGCGACGCTTTCATACAATCCAAATTCAATCATACCATATATGCAATGCACATGAGACCCTTTCCATTTTCATTACGTTGTTGTGACTGCATACTTTGGCTCGTCCCAAGAATGGGCACATTGCGCTGAGCCAATGGTTTCAACATTGGGCTTGAAGCCCTAATACATCGAGCCTCGAGGCTCAATACGCTGGACCGAAGTCTCGTATGCGCTGAAATAAAGCTCTCATATACGTTAGCGTGATATGCCCCGATCCGGTGGGTCTGCCCGGTCCACAACCGCTTTTATCTCGATCATGTCCTTATGTATGAATGCATATGTTCCAATTTCCATTTATAGTTATTACATCACTACATTCAATGCCATTTTATTTCTTCGACCTTCGTCCCAGATTTCAATCATATATTTTTCCAATTTATTGCATCATACCATATCGCATTTAAAAGTCACATCCAATGTATCAAAACGGATAAGTAACACTTCAGATATCAATTTCCCCATTCCCTCGAACCTTTGGTCCGAGATCTCCCATTCACAAACAGCACACACAAATAGCACTTCGTTATCTCATTCCCATATTTGAGACACCTATGGTCCAAATCAATCAAAGTCAAATACACATAAACCTCCATTATCTCCACATGGCATAATAGCAAAATCTTAAACACATAAAGGTTGAGGAACCAACTAGGTTACTCACCTATTACTTCCGAGCTAATGCCGAAAAGCCTCTGTGACGTCGGTCAATCGACGCTCCAATTGGACCTCTATATGAATCAGAAAAAGTACGAGTTACTAAATATGAAATTTGTGCTCATAATGATAAGATATGCATGTTCATGAATTCCCGGTCCTAATTCAATATTTTCCCATAATAAAATTCTATGAAAAATTAGAAATCCATAGGCGCTGACGGTGCGCAATTCGGACCTCTATAGTCCTCAATTAAATAAAACAAAGTTTACATGTTCCGTCAATAGGGGCTACGCCAAATTCCCGTTTTATCAGAAAATGAAATTAAATGTTCAACTAATCCGATGCCTCTGGAATCAGGTCAATCGACGTCGGACGGGAAAGAAATTGACAAAGAACAATTGGATCAATTAATGCCAAATAATAATCAAAACGTAAATAAATAAATATTCATAAGCACGCCTCGCGGGCGTAGACGCCTCGCGAGGCTGAATCACCTCGTTTAAATCACGAGGCGAGGCGTCGCTCGCGACACGATCGCCCGATTATCTCGCCTCGCGAGGCGAGATGTCGCTGTCGTCATGAGACGGCGAGTCACCTCCGCCTTGCCCTTTTTTTTTTTTAAGATTTCAATCCTACTTTTCAACTACTCTAACTTTTAGCACACAAATCAGAAAAACACCCACTATACCTCATTGGAAAGCTTATGAAAAGCTCTACAATTCTCACGAAGGCCATAAAAATCAATTCCAACCCTAAGGGTATCAAATAAGCCATCAAACCTTCTGCCTTCACAATTTCCCTCAACACAGGGCAGTACATTGACAATTTCATAACTCACTAATTCTTCAGAAATAAATTACCACAAAAATATGGTCAATAAGTTCACAATGTCCTCTACAACTTTCATGAACAACCCAGAATCAAATTCTATTGCAAACCAAGTCAATTAATTCATCTAATGTTACTGTCCCTGAAATCCTTCACTTTGGGCAGTAATCTTACAAGAAGCATAACTTCCAGTATATAAGTCAATAAAATCAGAACTTTATATCCTTGTAAAGATAACATCATAAACTTCATTTTTCATGAAGCACTCAACACCCAATTCGATCTCTAACAATTTCAAAATTGTTATGGAAGTTTCTGTTATGATCAGCCACTCATAACCTAATGTAGAGTTCACTTTTGAAAAATCATAACTCCCAATTCTGACTTCTAAAAATCACAAACCATATGTCATGTTCAAGGTAATCTCTTCCTCTACAACTTTTTAGAAGTTCACTAACACTATTTCAGTCCACTTAAAATGTTAAATGTTAAAATTGCCTCCAATCCGTAAACTCACAAAATCACACTTAAACTAGGTTTCATCCAAAATGCTCAAAACCAGTCATTAGTAATCAATTCATATCTCCCAATACACAATTCCAAAAATAGCAAGATCAGTAGAAATGGAAAGATAATCAAATATGCTACAACTTCCATGAAGACCATTCTCCCTAATTACGTCTCAATTAATTCATAAAAAACAACAAAACTCAGATGTCATGGTTGCGGTTACTGTTCACAGGCAATGAAACAGTAACTTTCCATTCAAAAATTCACCCCTCTATCATTGAAATTCAATAACACCTATTTCACTCTAAATTGAAGCCAACAGTCCAAAGTTTCAGTGGCCATTAACCTTACTTCATTTGCATTTCCACACAATAAGTTATGAATAAAACAGTAACATCACTTATAATTCCAACTTTCCAGATTTAAGGTTAACCTTAGTTCACCCACTTCTAATTCCTTTTTCACATCACTAGACATCAAAATAAATACAAAGTAAATATAAATACAGTCATACACATATTAGGGTTAACACTGAAAAATTTACAGCATTTAATTCCTCCATTCAAAAACTCAATTAATTACCCTTGTTCAATTCAAAATCAAACCATATCATTAATTTCAATGCATCTTCACCTACCCTCTTACCCTTTCCTTCAAATCATAATAATCAACACTTTAATGTCTACATGAACCTTATACATGCTTTAAATCCTTATATTAACTACCCCATACTATCATGACATTTATTTCCATGTAAAATACATTTAAAGATCAAAACTTAAATGAAAACTTACACAATTTAGAACCTCCTTTCCAAAGCTTCAATAACCACTTCTAACTTCCACACCAAAATACCAACCTCCCTTTCCTTCTCAAGCATATACCAAACTCATCTTCTAGCTTTGATGAGAGTAAGAAATAATAGCTTGAAGTTACAAGGAAGATGAGAGAAGGAGAAAATTTCGATGGTTTAAAGAAGAGTTTGTTTTGTATGAGTTTGGATGGCTTAACAAAGCCTAAAACAAATTTCATTTCCTTTCCTTTAAACATATCCGAGAGAGAGCATTGAGAGAAGCATTTAATGTTGCCTTTTAAATGGCAAAGTATGATTGATCCACAAATTTAAAGAAAAGTCAAAATATAGTTGTTTAATCCAAATCAAAAATTTTACTCCATTTCACTCCAATGGCCCTACTTTCATCCCAAAATAAAATACCCAATAGTATAGCACCAAAGGGTAGCGATTTTTGCTATCGAGAATCGAATTTGTTCGCTAATTGACGATTTATCCGGTCCGAAATTTCCAATTATTTTTCCGAGAATTAATGAAATTCCTAAAATTATAAAACAGTAACAGCAGCACTCTTAATAATTTTTTTAATCACAACAATTACCTTTTTACCCCAAAATATGTTTAGGCCGCCATGGGGTGATTTTGCTTATCCGGGAATTTTCTCCGTAAAATTCCGAAAAATTCTATAAATCCCTAAAATGTAAAACCATTTATAGTGCATTCAAACAATTTTCCAAACTCAATTATCCCATGAATTCCAATAAAATTACTCTAGGCCCAATTATCGGAATGTCATGAATGCATTTATCAGAATCTCCATGTACACGATTGATACCGTATCAATCCTATGATGCAAAACAAGAATAATTATTCCTTATCAATCTCATCCTATGCCCATTTTACTATTTTACCTTCCAGAGGGGGGTGGGATGTTACACTATCGACATCGGGACCCTCAATCGCACAATCTCTGCCACATACTTCTGGGCCAACTGATCGAGAGTATTATTCTCTCGACCGACAAGAAGTGAGCCGATTTGGTCAAACGGTCCACTATGACCCAGATTGCATCATGCTGCCTCGGCGTCCTAGGCAACCCCATAATAAAATCCATAGTGATCCGCTCCCATTTCCACTCCGGAATGGGTAACGAATGCAATCTCCCAACTGGGGCCTGGTGCTCAGCCTTGACTTGCTGACACGTCAAACACCGAGAAACGAACTCCGCCACTTGCCTCTTCATGCCTGGCCACCATAAATGCAACTTAAGGGTATTATACATCTTGGTAACGCCAGGATGCATGGCATAAGCGGCCACATGCGCCTCTTCCAAAATCTCTCGTCTCAGATCATCAACATCTGGCACACATAACCTCTAACCCATCCAAAGAGTCCCATCTCTCAACTCAAAATCAGTAGTCAACCCTGATCTAACTCTATCCATCAATCTCACTAACACTGGATCCTGATCCTGGACTCTCCTGATCCGATCATGCAACATCGGCCTCAGCCTTAGAGTAGCAATCAAAGCTCCATCCTAAGCCAAATCCATCTGCACATTAAGTGCTCTTAATCAATCAAAGCTAGGCAATTTCAATCAATCGAATCAGACCGATATGAGATCTCCTACTCAACGATCCGCCACCACATTGGCCTTCCCTGGATGGTACTCAATCGTGCAGTCATAGTCCTTCAACAGCTCAATCCATCTCCTCTGTCTCAGATTCAACTCTCGCTGACTCAATAGATATCTCAGACTCTTATGCTTCCCATACAAATAATGCCTCCAGATCTTCAGAGCAAACACCAATGCAGATAACTCCAAATCATACACTGGATAATTCCTCTCATGAGACCTCAACTGTCTCGAGGCATACGCTATAACTCTCCCATGCTGCATCAGAACACTGCCTAATCCCTGCTGATAAGCATCACTAAATACCTCGAAACCTCCGGACCCTGACGGCAGAGCTAACACTGGTGCCATAGTCAATCGATGCCTAAGCTCCTCAAAGCTCCTCTGACACTCATCAGTCCATCTGAAGGCCACATTATTCCTCGGTTTTGTCAAAGTAGATATCACCGAAAACCCTCGGCGGACCTCCGGTAATATCCTCGCTAGTCCGAGGAAACTCAACTCGACACGCCTCGAATCTCCCAACTCCTCATCGCCTCAATCTTGTGAGGATCCACCCGATACCCTCACCGCATACAATATGGCCTAAGAACACCACTCATCCACCCAAAATTCACATTTTGTGAATTTGGCATACAACCCTCTCTCATAACTGCGGACAATCCTCGATGCTCCACATGCTCCTCGCCTACCTCGAATACACTAAAATATCATCAATAAACACAATCACGAATCGATCCAGTAGAGCCGGAAGACCTTATTCATCAAGGCCATGAAATTCGCCGGGCATTAGACAACCCAAACGGCATCACTAAGAACTCGAAATGCCCATACCTGCTCCTGAAAGCACTCTTAGGCACATCGGCCTCTGCAATCCTCAACTGATAATACCCTGACCGCAGATCCAACTTAGTAAACAACTGAGCTCCCTGCAACTGGTCAAATAGATCCTCGATCCTAGGCAGTGGGTACTTGTTCTTGATAGTGACCCGATTCAGCTGCCTATAATCGATGCACAACCTCAAAGTCTCGTCCTTCTTCTTCACAAACAACACTGGAGTTCCCCACGGCGAAACACTGGGTCTAATGAACCCCTTATCCAACAACTTCGCGAATCGAGCTTTAAGCTCCCTCGCCACCACCGGTGCCATCCTATATGGAGGTATAGATATAGAGCGGTACCTAGAACGAGGTCAATCCTAAACTCCGCCTCCCGATCCGGCAAAAACCCAGAACTCATCGGGAACACATCCAAAATTCCTAATCACGGAATATCCTCGCAACCTCTCGCTTCAATCTCGTGTCCACCACATGAGCCAAATAGGCCTCACAACCTCCCCGCATCGATTCTTAGGCACCTCGAAGGAAATCATCCTACTGCATCGCTCGACTAACACCTCAAAAACAACTTCAGGTCGACCAGAGATTCTAACACCACCTCCTTGGTATAACAATCCATCATAGCCCTATGCGCAGTAAGCCACTCCATCCCTAGAATCAAATCAATCTCTCTCAAGGACAAAACTATCAGGTCTACACTCAACTTTGCCTGATCAATCACTATCAAACACCCCTTACATGCACCTCTCCCAAAATCGTCAGACTACCTAGAGGTGTGCTCACCTCTAACCCACACTACAATCTCTCCCTATCACAATGCAAATCATATGCCACATGCGTAATGAAAGAATGAGTGATCCAGGATCCATCAATGCATAAACCTCAAAGCCGGAAATCGAAAGCATACCCGCAACAACATCTGGAGACTCCTGAGCCTCCTGCCGAGTCATAGCATAGACTCTAGCCTGGGACTGCTGACAACTGCTCGACCCCAAGGACCCCACTACGGACCCCTCGACTCGGCCTCGGCCTCTACCTCAGCCCCTGAAACTTGATCGACCTCCACGGCTCTGCTGCACCGAGGTATGACTGCCTGACCTACCAGTCATAGTGGATTGGGCCTTTACAGTAAAAGGACACTCTCGGAGCTGATGGTCCATAGAGCCACACTTAAGACACGCTCCGGTAAACCTCCAGCACTCCCCACTGTGCCTCCTCTCACAATACTCACATAGCGGGATCATCTGGCCTAAACCTCTAGCACCACTACGGCCACTGCTAGACTGAGCAAATCTGCCCCTTTGCCTAAATCTGGGTTGTCTACCTTCTCCAGACGACACGAAAGTCCCGGGTCCGCACTTCACGAACCCTCTACTAGCATCGCCTCGACTATCATCGGGCCTCTACCCCACAGGTCCCGGTCCACCTCGGTGACTCTGCAAGAATCATTAATCCTCACGCCGCCCTCGATCAATAAAAGTGCCCATGTCCGATCGGGCCAATCTGGTACGGATCTCCATATTGAGTCCGCCCTCAAACCTCCGATACCTATCAGCATCAGAGGCAAGCAAAACAGACGCATACGCCGAAAGCTCATTGAACCTGACCTCATAATCGACCACTGATATAGACCCCTGACTCAACTCAAGAAACTCCTGCATCTTCATCTCTAAATAAACTTTGGGCATAAAGTTATCCCTGAATGCCC
The DNA here is from genome assembly GCA_029891385.1 of Erythroxylum novogranatense. Classification (NCBI taxonomy): domain Eukaryota; kingdom Viridiplantae; phylum Streptophyta; class Magnoliopsida; order Malpighiales; family Erythroxylaceae; genus Erythroxylum; species Erythroxylum novogranatense. The sequence goes on along the minus strand of JAIWQS010000259.1, from coordinate 48,996 downwards.
TCATAAAATCATCCCAAGTCAATATGCAGGGCCTGGAAGAACTGCCCGGAATAGTCTTCCACCACTGATAAGCCGAACCCTAAAGCAAAGACACTGCATAGTCAAAGCGCTCCTCAGAGTCGCAGTCCATCTGATCGAGGACTCTCTCAGTCCTCTCTAGCCATCCCTCAGCCTCCGCAGGGTCGGTGCTGCCATAGAAGTCGACAGCTCCCTGTTTGTGCAGTCTATCATACCTCCTCTCCCGTCTCACGGGAACTCTGGGAGGCAACTCATCAGAATGAGGCACAGGGGACTCTCTACTAGCTCCCACGGATCCTAGGTCAGCTGGTTGATCCACTTGCTCTCCGAGAACGGATGACCTACAACAACAAGAATCTGATCAATTTCCGCTTTTCTCACTGAAATTCAAGCCTAAAATATATTATGCCCAAAATATGCCAAACTATGCTCTGATACCACCTAATGTAGCGCCCCCTTATCGTAGGGTACGCACCGGGACTCCCGTGGGTCGTTCCGACGCCTATCCCACAGCAAGGAAGTGCTACACTCGAAACTATCGCTAAATCCTCGCATGGCATCAACATAAATAAACTGCATTATACAAATCACTAAAATTTAAAACCACAATAATCTTTCATTCATAACATCAATCCAAATATAGACAAGTCTATCGCCCCTACAGCCCAACACAATATCCCAAAAGGAAACCGATACAAAAGTCTATACTAAGTCATCCTAAAAAGAATCACCCCTACCGACCGACCACAAGTACATCGCTTCACTTGTCCAAGCACTTGCACTGCAGGAAAACTCTAACAAGGGAGCTAAGAGTCTACTAACGCTATCCTGAAAAAAATATTAGCAATGTTGGGTGAGTTTGCGAACTCAATGAAAAACCATCATCGATGGTTCACCCAACTCATGCATATACATAAAATATATCACAATATATCGCAAAGTCTCAATACACAATCAGAACACTAACAGACACTTTACACATTTTCACCACAACATAAATCTGATACATCACTGAGCAATCATCACTTAATACACGCACTTTCACTTTTCACATTACAATCTGATGCGTCATGCATGTCACTTCTCATTTTATGTCTGTGTTGTGACTGAGCGTCAATATTCTCATTTTTGGCGAGTAGGAGAGCCCTCTGGGTATGCATTACTGCCCACTCACTTTAGGGATAGGAGAGCCCTCTGGGTATGCACTATTTCCCTTTTTGGCCTTAGGCCCTTTTCACTGATAATCGAGCTTAAAGCTCTGATCACTAATTGCTCCAGTCACAACTGTTAATTAAGCGATTCTAATCATGCCTAGCATGCACTTACACTTGCACATTCAATGGAACATGTATCGATCAATACCACTTATAGCATTCATCACATTTACTCATAATCATAGCACATTAATTTCACATCTATAACACTCACATGGACAACAATTCACACATTCACAGCTCATTTAATCACACAAAGATTAAGGAACCAACTAGGTTACTCACCTGTAACTTCCAAGTTACTGCCTGGAAGTCCCAGCAATATCCGTGGACTGACGATCCAACGGTGCCTCTATAACAATTCAAACGAAATCTCATCACTATATGCTCAATGAAAGGAATTTATTAATGCACATGTCTCAAATTTGAAATTGTACGATGCATGATCATGATTTTTCAGCGCTCTAACCCAATTCCACTATCTCTCGCTTCACAACTAAAATCCACTATTTACTAAATCAATCTCATCCATCAATTTCACAAATCTCTCATTCAAGCTCTAAATATACTCCAATCGTTATAACATAACTCTTTGGTCATGATAGAAACTATAATCGGCTCTCTTTCTATGATTGAGAACTCGCTAATTAAAATTCGAACTCTTATTATTTACCTCAATTGTATACCTCTTTCTCTAGTTCACAACGAATCCAGAATCACCCCAATTGGAGGTCTACACCAAAAGATATACCCAAAAAAACCAAAAGACATCCATTTAAAATTTGTCCCTCGCCATGACTTCTTCGTCTCACGTCGGCGTGGAGCCGTTCATGCCATGAACACCTCTCTTCTCTCGCCATGACGCCTACCACTTACCTCGCCCAAGGCGTTTAAATCCATCTGTTCATTGCAAGGCGTCTCATTCGCTCGTCATGAAAGCACGCCTTTTCTCACCGCGGTGTGGCCCTTTTTCAGATGTCGCGACGTGCGGCCCAACTTCTTCTTCTCCGATTCATTTTTCCGCCATTTTCAACCATTCTCTCTCTAAACTAGCATTAAACACACTCATCTACTCACATCTAACTCATTGAACACCATAAATGCAACAACCACAATAAATAACAACATTTAACACAATAAACTTACCAAATCAAAGACTCGAACGGTAACCCTAAAACTTTCGAAAATCGCCAACTCCTTCTCCTTCCTTCCACAATCACGATGAACCTTCAATAACTAGCTCAACATCAACATCTCCAACGCTCCAGCAATTCTTCAACCACAATGAAGAGAAACCAACGAAAATCTCCAAGGGGAAAGGGTGAAATCGTCGACGGGGAGAGAAGAGAAATGCTTAACTCCAATATTCAAAACCTAACTCCTTTATATAAAGATTTAAACCTATTGCTCACAAATTCACAAGCCCTCAATTTCTTTTAATTTCAGTCTCTAAATTTCACTGGCTCATCACAAAAATTCCTAAACTCGCAAATCTAAATTTTCCAAGCTATTTTCCACTCACTTTCGGAACCGGAATCCAAATCATCAGTCTCTAAGTCATTTTCCCAGTCCGGACACGTAACTCTAAAAATTCTGAAAAATTCTCATAATTCCTCAAAAATATAAAGCACTCGATCCCGTACTCAATTTTCAATTTCCAATCCCTAAAATTCAATTCTCACTCTAATTCCACTATTTCACTCAAATTATCCCTAATTTCACTTTAAATCAAATCTAACTCAATTATCTCAAAATTCACAATTCAACTCATAATCACAATTTAAATGCTGGAAAAATCATGAATGCATATCACTATGTATATGCATGTGCAAAATGATCTATCTCTTTAAAATCAGAGGCCACAAAGCACTCGATCACAATATATGCAATAACAGAACTACCCGTACTAATATGCTCATCGCATCGGTAACGGGATGCTACAAATAATGCTTTGTATTTATAATGAGCCCATTGTGGTTTTATTATTTTACACATTGACTGATTGTAAATTATTATTGGATGACTGTAATAACTGAAAATGATTAATTGTGAACATGGGCTTAAGTTTCTTACTGTTTATGCCGCGTTAATGAATGGTTCAAAAAAAAGAGGAGAAAATGTTATACTGAGTTTTAATCGACCGATGTAGTACGCCACCCTCGCGGGGCACGGACTCGGATATCACCAAAGATATCAGGTTCGGGTCACTCAGGAGTGGGGTGTTATACGTAGCCCACAGTTTGGGGTAAACCAGGATAAATCTCTATGTCAAACTACTCTCACTCTATATCTCTATATTTTAGATTCAAGTTTTATCAGTACTTAATTCGTAAACAAAGTTTTGTTAAAAAGTTTTGATTAATCAGAATCTATCAGAAGTTCTGTAAAGAATTTTTATTTCTACCAAACAGTTTTGAAAGATTTTTCAAAAAGGGGAATACACAATTCAACCCCCCTTCTCGTGCATTCTATATCGTTTTATAAGTATTGTATTAACGTGTGATTCACTTCATCTTGAAGGTATAGGCTATCACTCTAGATCACTTTTCCTCCCTCTGACCAAGCATAGCACCAACTGCAAAATTAGAAGCATCACAAGATAGCTCAAAAGGCAAATCCCAATTAGGTGTAGTCAGAATAGGGGGTGAAACAAGCAAAGAATTCAAATTGTCTAAGGCATGTTTACATTTATCATCAAAGTGAAATTCAATCTCTTTTTTCAACAATGTAGAAAGGGGTAAAGCAATTTTACTAAAATCCTTTACAAAGTGTCGATAAAATCTCGCATGCCCCAAGAAAGATCTCAATTCTTTTAGACAAGTAGGATAAGGAAGTGAAGAAATGATTTCAATCTTGTCTCTATCAACCTCAATCCCCTTTTAGGAGATGTGATGACCTGACACTATGCCATTATCTACCATAAAATGAAAATTTTCATAATTCAAAACCAAAATTTTCTGAATGCATCTACCAAGAACATGTTCAAGACTAAACAAGCAATCATCAAAACTATCACCATAAACGGTGAAGTCATAAAAATACACCTCCATATTTTGCTCCAATAAATCGTAGAAGATCGCCATCATACACCTTTGAAAAGTGCTTGGAGCGTTACTGTAACATCCCACCCTCGACAGGAAGGATAGAATAGTAATTTTTGCAAAGGATAAGAGTGACTTGGACTAATTAGGAATGTTCATGCATACTAGTATTTGTGAACAATGAATTTTTTTGCACATGAAAAATAACTGTACATGCATTCATGATAGTCCCGGTATTTGTGCCTAATGAAATTTTGTTGTGAATAACGTGGTAATTGTGTTTAAAAAAATTATAATTTGGAGTAAGTCTTTATGTGTTTTATATTTTCAGGGAATTTTAGGAATTTTTCAGGACTCCTTTGGAGAAAATTCCCGGACCAGAAAAATCACCAAGTGGCGAACCGGTTGATTTTCGGTAGTAAAAATTGTTGTCCAATGGTACTAAATATTGGGTATATTATTTTTGATTTAGAATTTGGGCCATTAGAATTGGATGGGTCAAATTTCATTAGGGTTTCTTGATAAATTCTATTACATGTTTTTGTCTTATCCTTCTTTTGTCCTTTTCTTCTAAATGGACAAGTGTCCTACTCCATTGAATGGTTTTGTCTTATGCTCACCTATTGAGTTCGGCAACTTCAACTTTAAAGAAGGAAAGAAAAAAAACATTTGTTATTGCTTATATTCTCCTTCATCCGAAACTTCACTCTTCCTTCTTCTCCATTTGATGTTGTTTAAGTTTCCTAGTGTTTAGCTCTTCCTTCCACTTTGTTCTTTCTAAAAAGGGCCAAGCATACACTCCTTTCTCTTTTGGCATGATGATGTTTATGTATGGTGTGGAAAAGTAGAGGATTGGTGTATTAGGAGAAGAATTGGAACATTGAAAAACTTGATTAGGTAAGTTGTTGCTTTAAGCTTTAATTATGCATTTAATGAACGAATGGGTAGTTAGATGCATTAAATGGGAATTATTGTGTATTAATTTCATAAAGCATGGATTGATTATTTGGGTGCAAATGCATGGTGGTTGTTGTTAAGTGAATTAGATTGCTTTTTGACTTGGTTTTGGATTGAGTTTTGTAAGGTGAGATTAATGGAAAAAGTTAGGAAAAGCCAATTGTGTATGCTGCCATTTTTAAGGCTAGGTTCTTAGGTTAAGGTCTTGATGACCTAGTGGCTGAATTCTTGCCTCAATTGGATTCTTGTTGATGTGTAATTGGCATTGGAAGTGATAGAATATAAGTGTAGGAGCAAAGCTGGAAAATGCAAATTGATCATGGTTTAATGTTTTTGTCATAACTAATTGTGTGTTTAAGAAAATGAGGTGAGGTTTGTACTAAATTAAACTTTAGATATTTGGCTTCAATTTCTTGTGAAATAAGTGTTGTCTAATTGTAACTTGAAGAGGTTGAATTTCTACCTTGAAAGTGAACTATACTGACTATGTGAACAGTATCCGAATTAGATGACCTGAAACTTTCATGAGTTTTCTAGATTGATTTAGGAGGAATTGGTGAAAATGGTCTTAATGAAATTTGCATCTTATCTTGTTATCTTTCTATTGCCACTGATTTTGCAATTTTTCGATATGTATGTTGGGAGTTAGGAGTTGTTCACTATTGACTGGTTATGTGCATTTTGGTGAAACCTAGCCATAAGTGTAGGTTTTGTGAGTATTATGATTGGAAGCAAATTTAGAGATTTATGTGATTTGAATTGGCTCAGGTGATCTTGAAATTTGTAGAGGAAGAAATTTTATTGAAAATGAGATATATAAAACTATTTTTGGATATCATAATTGGGAGTTATGAATTTTCAAAGATTGGACTTAAGTTAGGTCATTGACTAGTAATCAGGGCAACCACTTGCATGACAGTTTTGAGTTTGTTAGAGATGGAATTGGCTGTTAAGCCCTTCATGGTAAGTGTAGTATTCTGTTTGATCTTTTCATAGGTATAAAGTATACAATTTTTTGACATTTTTACAAGAAGTTATGCTTTTTAGAAAATTATTGTTCAGTTCAGGTGGTTTCACTGGGCAGAATCATTCATTGAATTGTTTGACCTACTTAGCAATTGAATTTGAATTCATGTTGTTCATGAAAGTTGTAGGTCACATTTTGATATTTCATTTGGCATAAATCTTGTAATTTTTAGCAAAGGGAATGGGAATTTATGGATTTTATAAAATGTTGCACTGTTTTGATAAAATGTTGCACTGTTTTGATAGGTATTGTGAAGGCAATAACTTTAAGTTTATTTTTGACACCCTTAGAGGTGAAATTAGTTTTTGTGTCCTTCATAAAACTTGTATAGCCCCCTTTTCTCTATAAAATAGACATCAAGTTTGTCCAATTTGAAGTTTGGAGTAGGGAGTTAAGCCCTGTGGAAGTTAGGATGTTGGAGGACGTTTGTTCCAGATCTGTCATTGTAGTAGCGTAAGTCGACTTGCACCCTCAGACAAGTCGACTAGGATATACACAGTAGCATAAGTCGATTAGGATTCTTAGGCAAGTTGACTAGGATCATATATTTTTCCTTCTTTTGCTTATAACGTTTCCGTCCGACATCCGATTGACCTGATTCTTGAGGCATCGGATTCGTGAAATATTTAATTTCATTTTATGAGAAATTGGAAATTTTTAGACGGGAAATTAACGTGGTTCCGGGTAATGGTTCTTTGGTCACTATTTTATTTATTTTTGGACCTATAGAGGCCCGAATTGAGTAATTTCGGTGCCGTTAGATTTCTAATTTTTAGATGGAATGTTTTTGATGGAAATTTTGGATTAAGGCCGGGAATATCATGAACATGCATTGTACATCTTTTAATTGTTACATGTGCATCATTAACGAGTTCTGATTGGACAATTAGTAATGGTTATATTCTTTGATTATTATAGAGGCACATTTGGAGCGTCGACCGACCGACGGTGCGAGTAGACTTCTGAATAGCTCGGAAGTTATAGGTGAGTAACCTAGATGGTTCTTTCAATTATTATATGTCTAATGTGGGGAATAATGGTGGGATTAGTGATTGTGTTTGTTTATGAATGGGTTCCGGACACGGATGGTCCGATGAATTGGGAGATTTGACATAGAAGTGTCCTTTATGTGTTGATTGTCAAATTGCTTGCTATTACTGTGTTTCATTACGTTGCCTCTACTATAACAGACTGTTTTATATTGACTATGATATATTGGGCATATTGCATTTCATACACAAATACATGAACAGATAATAATAGTTGTGACCAGAGTCGCCACTGATACTGAAAAAGAGCCTCGAGCTCGAAGGGAGAAAGTGCATACCCAGAGGGCTCTCCTATTCCCTAGACGCTGCTCATCGCCTCTTCGCTTATCGTTTAAGCGCCGGTCACAACACTATAATAAATGGGAAAGTGTCACATATGCATTGCATACACATTTTGATTGAATACAGAAAATGGGAAAAGGCAAGAGTGCATTATACAATTGTGATTTGCTTCTTCTGAACGTGTTATTGTATATACTCTGTAATTTGCTTGAGTGATGCATGAATTGGGCAAACCATCGATGATGGTTTCTCACTGAATTCGCAAACTCATCCAAAATTGCAATATATTTTTCAGGATCGAGAGTAGCCTCTTAGCTCCATAGAAACTGTAGAGCCTTGTAGATTCAGATTGACGAGAGAAGCTATGGCTCACAGGTCGGTCAGCTGGGATTCTTTTGGATGACCTCTAGTTAGGACTGTTATTTTTGTCTTAGTGTATATAGTAATTGTGTTAAGTTTTCGAAGGAATGTACAGACAAATGATACTAACAGTTTGTAAATTACTGAGTTTGATGAAATGAAATGAAACAAACTTTGGTTTTTAAAAAGTTGCAAATTACTATTCATGTTTTATTATTGTGATTCCAAGTGGAGTTTAGAGTTGTCTGTCTGTAGTTCTCTCTTATCGTAGGATATGTACCGGAATGACCTACGGGTGTTTCGGTGGGTACTCTACGGTAAGGGGATGCTACAGTTACACAACCCAAATGATATCCTTCGATAAGCGTAGGTACCAAAAGGGCATGTAAATATAGTCTTGTCTTGGTCTGCAGGTGCAATCGGTACCTAGAAGTAACCTAAAAAGTCATCCAAGAAATAATAGTGAGATTTTCCAGATTCTCTTTCCAACATTTGATCAATAAAAGGTAATGGAAAATGATCCTTCCTAGTTGCTTCGTTCAACTTTCTATAATCTATGCACATTCTCCAAGCATTTTGAACTCTTGATAGAATGAGTTCATTACTCACATTTCTCACTCGTGATACCACTTTTTTCAAGATTACTTGTACTAGGCTCACCCACTCACCGTCTGCGATATGGCATATATGATCCCCGCACTCAACAATTTAGATACCTCCTTCTTAACCATATCATGAATAAGAGGATTTGACCCCTAGGGTGGCTGCCTAACTGGTTTGGGCCTGTCAGCCAAAAGGATTTTGTGTGTGCAAACTAAGGGATCAATTCGGGGTATGTCCCCTAAAGACCAACCTATAGCCCTCCTATACTTTTTCATCACAGAAACTAATCTCTCTTCTTTAAAACTACTCAGAGAATTGGAAATAATAACAGACAATCTGCATTCCTTAATAGGAAAGACATATTTCAAGTTAGGGGGAAGGGGTTTCAGTTCTAAATCAGGGGGTTACACAATAGATGGAACCATCTTTGGTATATCAAATGCATTCAGTGAGAGTGGTGCGTCCACGTGGCTTCGAGATGAGAATATAAGCTCTGTGCAGTGTGTATGTCCTCCACTTCTCGACTCATTTTCACAATCAAATAACCTAGAAACAATAGAATTAGGTTCAGTCTAATTAGTAGAATAAAGTAAATCAAAAGTGGGAGTGGTATTAAAAGGGTTTAGAATAGTAGCAGGATCGCTGCTATCCTCTTCTAATATTCCAACACCACTTGGAAGAGAAACTACATTCTTAGCTTGCATAAAAGCTTCTTTTTCATCAGTTCCTGCGAAATCAAGAAACACACCTTCCTCAAGGCTATCAAGTGCAGAATCAACAATAATATCAAAACAGAAAGAAACATTAAAATTTTGCAGAGTAGAAAGCCAATTATCTATCTTTAAACAATAGACACATGATACATCACCCTCACATGCACAAACATTAGAAGAACGGGAGGAGGATAAACAAGCAAATGCTTCATGATGATTCACATCCATATTACAACAATAGGGCAAACTTTTCACATCATTATCATTTCATTCAATCAAACTAACACCCAAGTAAGATCAATCTTCACAACCATGGCTCATAGCTTCTGAAGGATTAAATTGCACTTCTTGATCCCCAATTCCTATAGTGACAAGGCCCTTTTTCATGTTAATTATGGTCTCAGCAGTCAAAAGGAAAGGTCTACCTAGAATCAAGGTACTCTTAGAAGTAAGCTCATTAGTAATATCAAGAATATAAAAGTCAGCAGGAAAAACAAGACTTTTGGCTTGCACAAGGATATCCTCTAGATTGCCTTTAGGATATCTCACAGTCCTATTAGCTAGACCAAGCACTACACTAGTGTCTTTCAAAGCTTCAATACCTAAGGTCTTATAAACAGAGGTTGGCATGACATCGATTTGATGGCAGAATGACCTGAACGAGATCAGAATAGGGTCTGGTGGTTATTGGAAAAGTTTTGGGCAAATTGGTTTTTATCAGGTAAAACTGGAACAGTAACTTTGAAGACATTTATGGGTTAATAGGCTGGGAATTAGGTTTCTAGGAAAGAATAAAAGTTGTAGAACATTTTGTGAACTAAAATTTAGACACAAGAATTGGATTAATCGGATAAGGAATGATTGTGTTATAGTGGATTTAGTGGTGACATGTTGATCTGGGCGGTAGAATGATGGAAGATGAGGAAATCATGAATTTTGAGGAGGCTGGGGTTCGAATTGTGTGAAGACGTATTCTAGAGATTTTTAATTTTGGATGTGAGGAACAAATTTGAAGGAGGAAAATTTTTGATTTGAGGAACACAGGAAGAAGGAACTGGAAAATGAAATTGGAACTTGGACAGAATTCTGGAAATCGCACAACATACAAACGATTGAATGTTTTCGGCAAACAAACAAGCCCTTTCGATTATTTTGGAAAATAATCAAACCCAATGATTGTTCTTGGGAAAAACAATCAAAACCTGACAATTCCTTGCCAAAAGATTCAGAGAAAAATCTCACTTTTTCCTTATCGTTTTTGAATGATATTGAATAGAAACAAAATGAGCTGAAATAGGAAACAAATGGGCAGCCACAAAGTCAGCTCCTCACCTTCCCTATTTTTCAGTTTTTAGATCATAAAAATAGAAATAAAACCTATAATAAAAATTTTACAAAATAACTAAAATAAAACAAACAAAGCAAGTCATTAGATCGGGCCAAAATAACAAATCCGGGCCAAGATAAAACAGGAAATAAAACAAGTCTTTATATCAAACCAAATACTAGTTAAATTAGAACAAAGTAAGCACAAGTTAAATGTGAGAAAATCCTCTTAGGCTTCGAACAACTCAGTATGATTAGGTGCAAAAACACAAGCTTTGAAGTCACCAAATGGGCTCAACATCACCTGGAACTTTAAGAACAAGTGCAACCCAACTTATTCTTCCTCCAAGACTTCAATCGACTCTTTTTGGACCTCAACTCCACTTGATGGTTTTTCTCTAAGCCCCATGGCTTCCATATCTTCAATTGCAAGCATGGATGGCCCTCCATCATCCTCTGCCTCTTGAAAACATAAAAATAACAAATCCGGTTTTTCAGTTTTTAGCTCATAAAAATAGAAATAAAACCTATAATAAAAGTTTTACAAAATAACTAAAATAAAACAAACAAAGCAAGTCATTATATCGGGCCAAAATAACAAATCCGGGCCAAGATAAAACAGGAAATAAAACAAGTCTTTATATCAAACCAAATACTAGTTAAATTAGAACAAAGTAAGCACAAGTTAAATGTGAGAAAATCCTCTTAGGCTTCGAACAACTCAGTATGATTAGGTGCAAAAACACAAGCTTTGAAGTCACCAAATGGGCTTAACATCACCTGGAACTTTAAGAACAAGTGCAACCCAACTTCTTCTTCCTCCAAGACTTCAACCGACTCTTTTTGGACCTCAACTCCACTTGATGGTTTTTCTCTAAGCCCCATGGTTTCCATATCTTCAATTGCAAGCATGGATGGCCCTCCATCATCCTCTCCCTCTTGAGAACCGACCTCACTACCTGAATTAGAGTCAATCATAGTGTCCTCCACATAAATTTTTAGATCACTTACATTGAAACTGTTGGACATTGGGTAATGATCCGGTAACTCAATCTTGTAGGCATTGTTGTTGATCTTTTTGAGAACTTTGAATGGACCATCAGTCCGGTCACTCAACTTGGACTTTCTTGACTTTGCAAACCTCTCTTTTCTCAAGTAAACCCACACTAGATCACCTTCTTTGAACTCCACTGGCTTCTTCTTCTTTGCGTGTCTCATGTAAGCTTCATTATGCTTCCTTATGTTCTCTTGGACCTGTTTATGTAATTTGACAATTTCTTGGGCTCTTTTCTCCACAATAATGCTTTAAAAAGGCTTATCTTGCACAAACGGAATTAGTGAAATTGGAGTTAATGGATTAGCTCCATAAACAAACTGAAACGACGAGAATTCTGTGGACTTTGATTTGGAACAATTGTAAGCAAATTTTGCTTGTGGCAACATGGCATCCCAATTCTTAGTTTTCCCTCTCAACAAACTTCTCAAAATCCCCCCAAGTGACCTATTTACAACTTCGGTCTGGCCATTAGTTTGTGGGTGAAAAGCGGTGCTAAATTTAAGTTTTGTACCTAATCTAGCCCATAAAACTCTCCAAAAGTGGCTCACAAACTTCACATCTTTATCACTCACAATACTTCTTGGAATGCCATGCAATTTAACAACATTATGAAAATACAAATCCATCACATGTTGAGCATCATTAGATTTAGCACAAGGAATGAAATGTCCCATTTTAGAGAATCGGTCAACAACAACCATGATGCTGTCAAACCCTCTTCTAGTCCTAGGTAAACCTAACACAAAATCCATACTCACATCCTCCCAAGGTTTGTTTGGTGTAGGAAAAGGTGTGTATGGGCCGTGGGCTTGGGATGTCATTTTTGATCTACTACATATGTTGCAACCACTCACTAGCCTAGCTACCTCTCTAAACATCCCCGGCCAATAGAAGTTGGAATGGGCAAGTTCATAGGTTTTCTCTCTCCCAAGATGACCAGCAAGTCCACCCCCATGGAGTTCTCTCAAAATTTCCTCCCTCAAAGAACAATTTGGAACACAACAAGAACCATTTTTGAACAGGTAACCATTATGCAAAACAAAGTCCCTAAATGCACCATTATTCTCTTTTGTCCTAGCAAAAATCTCACCAAAATCTTTATCACTCTCATACATCCCCCTAATATCATCAAAACCTACAACATGTGCATGCATTGAACTCAACAAAAGGATTTTTCTTGATAAAGAATCAGAACAACATTTGTGGTCCCTTTTTTATACTTAGTGAAAAGTCAAAGATTGAAGGAATTCAACCCAAGTAGCACGTTTTTTACTTAGGTTGGCTTGACTGTGGACATATTTTAGTGAGTCATGATCAGTGAAAAGAATGAAAGGGTTGGCCAACAAATAAGGCCGGAAATGTCTAACGGCCCTAACAATTGCATAAAACTCTTTATCATAAGTTGTGTATCTTTTTCTTGCTTCATTGAGTTTTCACTAAAGAATGCAATTGGTCTACCCTCTTGACTTAAAACAGCCCCTATTCCTACCCCACTTGCATCACACTCAAGTTCAAATGGTACACTAAAATCAGCTAGCTTTAATACAGGTGCCCTTGTGATCAAATTTTTCAAAGTGTTGAATGCAACAGTGGCTTGATTTGTCCACTTAAAATCACCTTTTTTCATGCATTCAGTTATAGGAGTAGTGATTGTACTAAAATTCCTAATGAATCTCCTATAGAATGAACAAAAACCATGGAAGCTTCTAACTTGGAAAAGGCTAGTTGGGACCGGCCAATCTAGAATAGTTTGGACCTTTGAGGGATCCATACTAATACCATCTTGGCGAATGACAAATCCTAGGAAAATCAAAGAATGGTCACAAAAATGGCACTTTTCAACATTGGCATACAAGGACTCTCTAGCTAAGACATCAAAGACACTTTTCAAATGCAACACATGTTCATCTAGAGATTTGGAAAAGATTAGAATATCATTAAAGTACACTTCAACAAATTTGTGAAGGAAAGGGTTAAGTACCTCATTCATAAGCCTCATAAAAGTTGATGGTGAATTTGACATTCCGATCGGCATCACTAACCACTCAAAGAGACCCTCACGTGTTTTGAATGCCGTTTTCCACACATCTCCCTCGCTCACTCTTATTTGATGAAATCCGTTGGCAAGATCAAATCTAGTGAATATTTTTGCTCCAAACAAGTGGTCTAACATGTCGTCAAGTCTAGGAATGGGGTACTTATACTTGACCGTAATCTTGTTCACCGCTCTAGAGTCGATTACCATCCGCCATTTGCCATTTTTCTTTGGCACAACAAAGGCCGACACCACACATGGAGAAGTGGACGGCCTAATGAAACCACGGTCTAGCAAGTCATCAACAATGTTCTTCAATGCTTCACCCTCTTTTGGACTCATACGGTAGTTCTTTTAGGAACACAGTTGGATACAAATCAATCAACTCTTAAACTTCTTATGGAATGGGAGCTCTTGGCTTCTTCTCATCTTCCACACCAATTGGATCAAAGCTAGGCAACTCATCTCGGATTGCCTCCCTTTCTTCAATACTAAGCAAAACTTGCTCCTTGTCAACCTTTGTAAGTGTAATCGGTTTCAATGGAGTTAGAATAAACCTCCTGCCTATGTGGTCTAAAGTGTATGTATTTACCCTTCCTTGATGGCTAACATCTCTATCAAATAACCAAGGCCTTCCTAAGAGCAAGTGGCAAGCACTCATGGGAATTACATGGAACCAAACTTGATCTTTGTATCCACCTATAGCAAAAGGCACCAAACATCTTCTTTGGACTTTTATCTCATGCTTTTTGTCCAACCAAGTGAGCTTGTATGGATTTGGGATGGGCTCGGTTTTGAGCTTCAACTTGTTAACCATCTCTTTTGACACAACGTTCTCACAAGCACCACTATCAACTACTACCTTACACTTCTTACCACCGATTATGCAATGAGTGTGAAAGAGGGATTTCCTCCTCCAATCTTCTTCTCCATGCTCACTATTCAACAATCTACAAATCACCAACATCTCGGCCTCAATTTTTTCACCATGAGCATATTCGACTTCAATCTCCTTTGTTTCGGCCTCATCAACAAACTCCCCAAAAAGTGCATTCTCCATCTCCAATTCAACTTCTTGATCAATGGCCTCCATCTCTTGAATGGTCATGATGGTTCGGTTGGGGCATTCGGATTGGAAATGGCCATAGCCTTGACACTTAAAGCATTTAAGCTTGGTTTTAGGCATTGCTTGGTTTTGGCTATTTTGTGGTGTTCTTGGATTGTAGTATTTGGGAGTGAAGTTTGATGGTGAATTTGGATTAGTGGCTCTCGGTTGTGATTGTGTTTGGCTTTGGGGTGATTTTTGTGGAGTGGTTTGTGGTATTTGTGGTGAGGTGGGACTTGGCCTAAATGGGACTTGATGAGTTTTGGCTATTTGTGGGAAAGTTTGGCTTGGTTTCGGTTTGGTTGTCTTCAAGTTGATTTCTCCCCAAAAAGTTAACCTCTTTGCTTCACTCAAAGAGTCAAATGGGTACACTTTAACAAAGTTTTGCAACTCCAAATCAAGGCCTCTAACAAACCGAGCAAGTATGATCTCCTCACTCTCCTCTAAACCACACTTTAACAAATATTGTTCAAACTCCATGACATAGTCTTCAACCAGTCTTCTATTTTCCTTCAAACCCATCATCTTGTCCAACATTTGTTGCCTATGTTGAGGAGGCACAAATGTTTCTTCAAGTTCAACCTTCATCCGGTCCCATGTAGAAATCCTAGGCAAACCGACCCTAACTCTCTTCTTTTGTACATTATCCCACCACAAAGCGACATAACTCTTGAATTTCATAGCCACAAGTTTCACTCTTTTTTCATCCAAAATATCCTTGAGCTCAAAAATCCTCTCTACGGCATACACCCACTCAAAATACACATCCGCATCAATTTTACCATGAAACTTTGAAATATCTATCTTGATATTCAAATCATCATGTCTATCTACTCTTGGTTGTACTACATTCATAACAGGACCTAAACGGCCTCCACGATTAGGACCTTGACCTCTCATTCGTGGAGCAAAACTTCCAATTCTTAAACTTTCGTCAAATTCAGATTCATTTACCTCATCATCAAATGGCTCCTCCACATTTTGGACAGGCTGGGAAGAACCACCAGGGGAGGGAAAAGAGCCCGACAGAGCATATGCAACCTCCTTGGCTTTGGCAGGAATGGTCTCCTTGCGGAAGGCCTCAAAACTAGCCATTTGGACGCTCATCTCCTCCAATTTGGCCATAATTTTATCCATATCACTTTGAGTCGGTCCGGACATGTGTTGGGACTTAAGACACAACTCATAACCTGGGGTTCTGATACCAATAATGATGGCGAAATGACCTGAACGCGATCGGAATAGGGTCTGGTGGTTATTGGAAAAGTTTTGGGCAATTTGGTTTTTATCGGGTAAAACTGGAACAGTAACTTTAAAGACGTTTCTGGGTTAATAGGCTGGGAATTAGGTTTCTAGGAAACAAGAAAAGTTGTAGAACATTTTGTGAACTACAATTTAGACACAAGAATTGGATTAATCGGATAAGGAATGATTAGTTATAGTGGATTTAGTGGTGACATGTTGATCTGGGATGTAGAATGAAGGCACTAACACTCACGATTGCTGCACCTAAGTCAAGTAAGGCATGAGAAACAGTCGTTCTACCTATGGTACATGAGATAGTGTAAGAACCTGGATCTTTGCATTTAATGGGAAATTGTGACTTAAATAAGGCACTAACACTCAACCCCAGTTGAATTCTCTCACTATGCCTATACTTTTTCATGTGTGTACAAAGGTCTTTTAAGAATTTAGCACAATAAGCATCTTTTAATCAATTTAAGCAATGACACGTTCACCTCAAGTTTGTAAACATTTCAAACAATTCATCATTGTCTTTCTTGTGAACAATCTTTTACTAACCAAGTGAGAATTTGGAAAAGGCAAGTCATGAATCTTTACCTCATCGCCTTTGGAGTTAGAAGGTGATCCTTCCTCCATGGGTCTCTTCATGATCATTGTTGCCTCTTCCTCATTTTGTACCACTGGTTGTTTTCGAGATTTCTCCATGAGCTTCTTTTCTTGAATGCCTTCAGATTGAATAGAAACTTTCTTCTCAGCTTGGTATGTTTATTGAGTAGTGTTAGCAGGAGGAGATTCAACTTCCATTTCCCTCATCAACCGGCTCTTCATCCTTTTCATTCTCTTTGAAACTCATTTTCTTATCAACAATTTTCTTACCACTTATTAGTGTGATTGCATTCAAAGATTTTGGATTTATGATTGTGTTGGAGGGTATAGAATGTAACATCCCATCACCGATGGGAAGGGTAAAATAGTAATTTGGAATAGGTTATGAGTGCGTAAACTTATCTCAGCACGATCATGCATAATATGGCCTCCATATATGCATGAATAGAAAATTTTGCACATGCACATGACTCCAATTGTGGCTTGTAGGATTCTAAATTTTGTCTTGAAAGTAGGCAATATGTGCAGGGTAAATAGTCATGATTCTAACATTGAAGATTTGTGACCAGAAACTTTAGAAAATTTTTCTAGGCTAAAGTAGGCAGATTTTGGGAAATCGGTCTTCATGAAAGTTGAAGATTTTCTTGTTAGCTTTCTATCGCCACTAAGTATGACATTTTTCTTTTTAAGGTTAGAAGTTATGACTTGTTAACTTTCAGATGGTAATTCATGTATTAATGTGTTTTGTGTGTAATTGCCCTTAAGTGTATAGGTTTTGTGATTACTGTGTTCTGAAGCCACTTTAGGACTGTTATTGTTTAAATTAGCTCAAGTGGTCTTAGGGAAAATTGTGGAGGAATTTCTGAGCTTTGTAATGATGTATAATATGTTAATTTTGGATGTAGGGATTGTAAGTTATGAATGGTTAAAGTATGGATATAGTTTAGGTGATATGTTGATTTAACAGTCTTTAACAAGGCATCCACAATCATAGGAGAATTTGACCTAGTTAGAGGTGGAATTTGCTTCTAAGTCCTTCATGATAATTGTAGCATGTTTTCTGATCTTTTATTATTATAAAGTATGGATTTTTTGGACAATGGGAGAGGAAGTTATGAGTTTGAGAAGATTGTGGTACTGTTAGGATGACATGTGCAGGGCAGAAACTTTGATTGAGATTTTGACCCATTTAGAGGTTGAATTTGCTTTCAACTCATGAAAGTTGTATAATATGTTCTGATCTTTCTTTTGATATAAAGCTTGAAATTTTTAGCAGAAGGAATAGGAAGTTATGATTTTTAGAAGTTTCTGTGACTGTTTGGCATGATCATTAGTGGACAGAAACTTCAAAGTGGTTTTTGATCCCCTTAGAGGTCAAATTGATTTTTCTGTCCTTCATGAAAGTTGTAGGTGGAATTTTCATCTTTCCATTGACATAAAGTATAGAATTTTTGGCTAAGGGGATAAGAAATTATGACTTTAGAAGAATGTTGCACTGTTTTAGAAATTTGTGATTTGACAGAAACTTTGATTGCATTTTTGACACTCTTAGGGATAAAATTGGTTTGTGAGTCCTTGAAGGAACTTATAGGGTTTTCTGTTATCTTTCTAATGATACCAAATTTGTTGCATTTGGACACTTGTGTGAACAGTCAGGTTTTGTGAAAAAAAATAGGGAAATAGGTGCAAATGTGATTTTCTTTGAATTGTAACTTTTTGTTCTAATTTGACCCTTTTGCCATTCTTTTGTGTATAATTTTGTCATCCGACCTCCGATTGACTCGATTTTTTAGGTGTCAGATTTGTAAGTCATTTAATTGCTCCCCATGAGAATTTGTGAATTTTTAGAGATGAAATTGACATGGATTGATTAGGTCAAAGTTAGAGGACCGAGTAATTATTTTTTTGGTTCGTGCTTTAGCAATAATTGGACCTACAGAGGTCCGAATTGACCGATTGTGGTGTCTTTGGACTTCTAATATTTAGAGAAAATTTTTTTGATAAATATTTATGGAATAATACCGGGAATGTCACGAACATACATTATACACATTGTATTTGCTCGATGTTCATTATTAAATATTTCTGATTGAACAATGTGTAATATTTGTGTATTTTAATTGTTATAGAGGAGCATTTGGAACGTCAATCCAACGACGTTGCTAAGACTTCCAGGCATTAGCTCAAAAGATATTGGTGAGTGACCTAGACGGTTCTCTCAATTATTAATTGCTTAGAAAATTGTGATGGATAATGGTGGGTTTGAGAATTGTATTTGATTGTGGATTCCAGACAGAAGGTCCGATGTATTGGGGAGCTATGACATAAAAGTGCTACTTGTTTGTGAATTTGTGAACTACTTGCTCGAGATGTGATAATTTGTGACACATGTGTTCATTGTTACATATATATTGCTTCATTGTTACATGTGCATTCTATGCATGAATGCATGATCAGATAATGACAGTTGTGATCGGAGTAGCCACCGAGAGCTAGAAGCTCAATATATTTGGGCCTCGAGCTCACAGTGATTCAGAGCCTCAGGCTCAACGATTAATGCGCCCATATTGGGACAGTTTAGGCGCTCGATCACAACACTGTAATAAATTGGAAAAGTGTTACATACGCATTTCATATGCACTTAATTTAATCTCTTTGATTGAGTGAAAGGCAAAATGTCTTATACTTATGTGCTACCAATCATGTGGTAAGAAATGTTTCACTTTCCTATCATGCCACCATAACATATACATGTAATATAAAAGTCTTATTTCTTAAGTCATTCAAGTCATTCACGATGCTTCCATTCTCCTTTGGAAATTGCTCTCATACATAGATTCTCCTCTCCTCTTCTTCATTGGTCTTCTTCTTCCTTGCTACTTTGACAATTTTGCTTATCTTTTCCACTCTTTTCCATTATTCACACACAAATCCAAGCTTAAGCTTTCTACCTCCCTTAAAATGTGGATTGTCGTGGGTGTGAGTGGAAGGTAGAGAATTGGGGAAAAGTTTGGAGAGTTGAAGATTTGAAGCTTGTTAGGTAAGATTTATGTCTTATGTTCATAAATTGGTAGTTAGATGTTTTTATTGTGATGTCTTGTGCATTAATTTCATGAACTTGTGTTTGGTGTATATGGGTAGGTTATTGTCTTGGTTGATTTAAGATTGATTGAAGATGAATGATATAGCATGTGTAGTATGTGAATTAAGTGTTTAAGATTAAGTTTGATGATGCTAGATAAGTGTTTAGTACAGAAAGAAAATTGTGTATGCGTGCTGCCATTTTGTGGCTAAGGGTTTAAGTGAGGGTCTTGATTAAATTTTGGCTGAATTAGTGATTAAATTAGATGCTTATGGGTGTAGAAATGGTATTGGAATGATAGGAGTAGAGCTAGGTGTAAAAGCTGGAAAATGGAATATGAGTACGTTTCAATGTTTGGGTCATAACTTTTGATATGGTTATGCTATTGAGATGAGGTTTGATTTGAATTAAATATTTCCCGACATATGTGCCTACAAATGTGATTTTTGTGAAAAATAGGATTTTAGTGCTTGAAAATTTAATTGGAGTGGGTTTTTGTGAGTTTTGTGTTTTTGGAGAATTTTAGAAATTTTTTTGGAAATTTTCAAGGAAAATTTCTGGACTGAAAAAATTGTCAAGTGGCGAATCGATTGGTTATCAAGCATCGAAATGACTGTCCAATGACACTGGAAAATTAGATACATAATTTTAGGATTTCTTACTTTGAGCCATTGGAATTTTGGGGAGTAATTGGACTAGTGTGAGTTTATGTAATAACTGTGTTATGCTTGAGTGTTGCATGAATTGAGTTAACCATCGATGATGGTTACCTTACTGAGTTCACAAACTCACCCAAAATTACAACATATTTTTTTCAAGACCGAGAGTAGACTCCTATCTCCAGAGGGACTTTTCCTGTCGTGTAGATCGTGTTGGAAAGAGAAGTCATGACTCATGTGTCGATCACCGGGACTTTGGGATGACCAAGTTAGGCATTTTGTATTAGGTTTTTGGAGTGATGTATAAGCAATAAACAATGATGATATGTAAATTCATGATTTTGATGAAATGAAATGAGGAAACAAATTATGGTTTCAAAAGTTTATGATTTTTATACTGATGCTTTATTATGATTCCATGGAAAGTACAACAGTGATTGTTCGTAGCTCATCCTTATTGTAGGATATGTACCGAAATGACCTACGGGCGTCCTGGTGTGTACCCTACGGTAAGGGAGCGCTACATAGAATCACTACTCTTTGCTTACTGTTCACTCAAGTTGTTGGAGATTTGAGTAACAAAAGTGTTCAAGTTCTCATACTTAGTCTCCATTTTCTCCAACTTACAAAAAACATTTTGTAGGCAAGAGTCCATCTTATTTCCTATAGCATTCAACTTAGCATCAGTTTGTGCCTTTTCTTAATCTAGTCTTGAATTTATCCCAGCAACGCCCTTCATGATCATAGCAAATTCATCACCTTTAGAAATAGTAGATGACGTCCCTTGGTTAGACACCATTTGGTTGGAAGAATTTTCATGAATATTTCCTTGATCCCCACCCCATCAAAAATTAGGATGATCTCTCCAACCTGGATTAAAAGTGTTTGAGTAAGGATCCCTCTTCTGATATTGGCCATTCCTATTTTGGTAGAGGGCATGAACTTCTTCATATCTGGCACAATTATTGGAAGCATGCATCATAGACCTGCAGTACTCACAACTGGCTACTATAGCTTGAGAATGACTCACTGAATTAACTTGCTTAGCCTTCACATTATTCTCCAACATATTGAGTCTTTTGTCCACTCAGTTTCCCAAGGCAACAATTTCAGCCATCTTCTAAAGTACGTCCCATGCAGTATTGGGACTTAATTCTCTGAGCAAACCATTTGCAGCGACATGAATTGAGGGCTTATGATATGGAAGAAGCCCTTCATAGAAAGATTTGACCAGATCATTCTTTGAAATATTGTGGTGAGGACATGGGCTAGAAGTGTGATGAACCTTGTCCAATATTCATGCATGGATTCATTGTCTCGTTGCACAACACTAGTTATCTCCTTCTTGAGTCTCGAAGTCTTAGAGATGGGAAAATACTCATCTAAGAATGCTCCTTTCAATTGATCCCAGGTCAATGTGGTGAAATGTTGAGGTTGTGTGTAAAGCCACTCCTTAGCTTTTCCTTCTAAGGTGAAGTGGAACGCTCGCCTCAATACATCTTTAAGATTTGTCGTGGGTGGTTTCATAGAAGAACACACCATGTGCATAGTCTTCAAATGCCTGTATGGATCATCTCCTGCAAAGCCAAGGAATCTAGGTAAGGAAGAAATTAATGCTCCTTTAATTTTGAAATTCAGTATAAAACCACAAGGATTATAATAAACATTGGAATTATTAATCTCCCTTATGCTTCTATTATCCTCACCATTATTCCTTATATTGTTCTCACCATGTCTATTGTTCCCATTAGGCCCAATAGGTCTATTATTACCATTATCACCATCCATGGTATCTTGCTCCAATTCAAAATCACTAGCAGACAATTGTTCACTAGAAGTAGCTCTCACACTAGGTTCTTGTTCACTCGATGACAAACTTGACTTTTTTGAGATATGCTCTTCCTCAATAAAAAATTGACTTGCCCTCTCTATTCTCTTCTCTCTTCTAATCTTTTTCACTAACCTTTTGAGTTCAAGATTTAAAGGATTAAGAGGTAAAGCCCTATCACTCTAAAGCATAAAACAATAATAATAAGAATGAGGTGTAAAACTGAAAAAAGAAAGAAAGAAAGAAAGCATCTAATGAATGCAAGTGTATGTGTGTATGAATGTGATATGAAAGAGTGTGAAAACCTGTAATATGCGCAAGTAATCAAAGAATGTAAAAAATTATACCAATATGCAAAAAAAAAAACAATCCAAAACTTTTATCTAGCAAAGAGAAAAAATGCAAGTATGAGGCTCAACACAAAAATCCCAGCCAAACATTACTTAACACTTAGTTACAAAGAATTAATTTCATGGTTCCCCGACAACGACGCCACTTGAAATAATCTTTTTGTTTGATTGTCGCCTTGGGGGTTACTTCAAAAATTTAACCAGGAATTGTATATAGTGAAAACTCGGGTCGTTCTCTTTGAGGAACCAAAAGATGAAATTAATTTTCTAAGTAACTAAATGTAATGCAAACTAAACTATAAAATGGGGTTGATTTTAAACAATTATCGCTAAAGTTTCCAACGAATTGAAATAAACATTTAGGACTTGTTTTTGGTATTTTAAAATTGAAATCAATAATATGAAATTACAATGAGTGAATTAAATAAAAAGACAAACACAAGTTGTAACATCCCGTTACCCATGCTAGGGCTAGAATTGTGAATTTTGATTGATGAGAAATTAGGAAAATGCACATCATGCATTATTAACTGTGACATGCACATTTTTGCACATTTATATGATTGTACATGCATTCCATGACATTTCTGGGTACAATTGAATTGTTAAATATGATTAAAATGTGTTTTTGGTGATTTTGGTATTATTTAAGACATTTTGGAATTTTTAGTGAATTTTGTGAAAAATATTGATTTATTGACCAATTATGGGGTGACGTGTGGCAACCTATAATTGGGACAAGTGGCAATAATAGGCAGAAGACAAATGGCTTATGTTAGAGAGGACACATGTAAGGCATGCATAGTATACACGAGTATGAGTTTGAGTTAGGAAAAATGTATTGCAAGTGTTCTCGGTGAAGAAACACTTGACATCCGAATGAAAATTATGGGAATTTTGCTGTTTTTAATCTGTTCTCTTTGCTGGAATTCATAGCCCATTCAAGTAAGTTATGTTTAAGTTGGGTTTTGTTGTTGTAAATTATGTTTTCAGTGGAAATGAATGCATGCATGTGAGGTTAGAGAAGTTGGTTTCGGTGTTGAATAGAGTAGTTGATTGATTGAGAGTAGGAAATTGTTAATATGGCATTGAATGAACTCTAGATTGGAAGATTTGTAAATACTCTGTTCGGGTTTTGAGAAAGTCGAAATGGATATGCATACATTTTTTTCCATTGTTTATTAGTGGAAGTGAAGTTGATGTTTAAGTATGAATATTGGATTTTTAATTGTGTGTGTGTGTTGATGAGTTAGAAGAATTGCTTTGAGTATGATCTGAGTTAATTGATATGAGAATAAACGTGAGGAATGAAGAGAAATGAGAAAAAAATGGTAGTGTGAGAAAGTTAAGTCTGGGTTTGAAGTCTGGAAAGTGGGGAAGACGAGTTTCAGAACCAGACGTCGCAGCCCATTCTTTTTTGTACGTCGCGACGTGTGGCTTATTCTTGTTTGTACATCGCGGCCTCCATCTTTATTCTCGTCGCGGCTCATTCTTTTTTGTACGTCGCAACGCGTGGCTTATTCTTGTTTGTACGTCACAACCTCCATCTTTATTCTTGCCGCGGCTCATTCTTTTTTGTACGTTGCGATGTATGAGACCCCCATTGAGCTCGTCGCAACGAACGTTGCAAGAAATCCCGAGAAAACTAATTTTTGGGTTGTAAGTCGCGACTTCATCTTTTCTCCACGTCGCGACGAGCACCCCTCCTTCGCTTGCTCGAACATGTTTTCGTAATTTGACCATAACTTTCTCTATAATGATCAAAATTAGGTTATTTTTTATTTTCTGTAAACTAGAGACATAGGGATACAACTTTTATGAAGAAATGGAGTTTTAATTCTGTTTCTAAGAGTTTCAATGTTTGGTTGGAAGTTGAGGTATGAATTCTACTGGAACTTTTGAACCATCTAGAATATTTTGAGGATATCTCTTGGTATACTGATCCATATTAAATGATTTTGATGTTTTTAGAAAGTTAAGAATTGGGAGAACAACTTTACAAAAGGAAGTTTTGTCTAATTTGGTCATTCACCTTATCTGATTTAGTATGGAAAGTTGACCCGAATATGTTTTATAGGAAAAATCTGAAGTGGTCAATGAAGCTATGAAATTATTTGACATTGTTTGGTCCAATTCAATTGTAAAAATACATGGTATTAATGAAGGCTTTGATTCCTAAATGATTTTTGATAAGGATCGCAATATTGCACCCCGAAATTGTCATTGAACATGCATTGTGCATAAATTCTATACATTGATATTTTTTTATAAAAGAACATTTGTGCAATTATGCAAAGTGTGATATTTGTGTACCTATTTTAGAGGAGCATATTGGACGCCAATCGGACATTGTCGGACCATCCAGGCAATAGCTTATTGGAGCGTGTTGTGAGTCAACCTAGATGATTTCTTAGGATTGATTTAATTTTATTTGTGTAAGCTTCCAATATTGTTATATTGCTTGCGATTTGATTATGAATTCCGGACTTCAATTGTCTGAGGAGATCAATATTCGGGAATGTATTGGAAGTGCTTTGATTGTGACTTTGTTTGCTATGGAATTCTAAACTTTATTATGATTGTTATGTGAATTCTCAACGAAAGTTGAATGCCAGATTTAGGTCCGATGATTATGAGTTTTGTTGAGCATTATATGTGATTGTGATATATGTCATATTCAGTTTAATGCATTTCATAAAATGCATGCTCAGATAAAGGCATTGTGACTTGAATTGCCAGTATGAAGCGCTTCCGCTTCGAGCTTTGTTCTGTGATATATGTGTGTGCACGTAGAGCCATGCTCTGTGATTCTGTTCTGACTGAGCCCTATGGGCCAACATTTGTGTAAGTATGTGATAGGTATTCAGTCACAACAATAAGAACGAATGGGAGTCTCATATGCATATGTATTTGTTTATTTATGATATGTTTGAAATGATTAAATGCTACACCCTATTGTGTGAGTATTGAATCATAAATGTATCTGTTTATGAATGTTTGTGTAATGTGATGTGTGCTTATGATCTGGTGAATTCATCAATGATGGTTCACTAATTGAGTTTGCAAAACTCATCAAAAATTGCAATGTGGCTTTTCAAGTACGAGACAGGAGACCTAGTTCCTTATATGGGACTTAAGGAATCTTTTGGATTAGAGTTATGGATCAAAGGTCTGTCAGCTGACACCAGAAGTGCTCTAGCATTATTTTTGTAGTTTTCCTGGAATTTGTATAAACTTTTTGTAAATAGTTTTTGGTGGTAACAGTGTAAGCTTTATGAATGAATGGATTTGAATGGTTTTTAAAATTTAGTGACTTTGAGTGTGTTAGATGATGCCATGTGTAGGTTGGATTGCCATGTGTAAGTCGGATATGTTTTGCTCTAACATACCATTATCATAAGGTATATACTTGAATGTCCTTCGAGTGTTCGGGTATTTTCCTTATGGTAGTGGGACGTTGCATTTTTGGTATCAGAGCATGGTTTGGCATCCTTAGGGAAGTAATATGATTCGTAGTGGAGGATTCAGACAGTAATTGCATCTTTTGTTTGTTATAGGTCATCTTTCATAGGGGATCAAATTGGTGAGTCAGCTGATATAGAGTCTATAGGAGCCAATATAGGGTCTCATGTACCTGAATTTTCTGGAATGCCTCCGAGAATTCCCGTGAGGCGGGAAAGGAGATATGATAAGTTGAGAAAGCAAGGGGCTATGACTTCTATGGAAGTACAGATCCGGTTGAAGCAGAAGGGTGGCTTGAGAGAACTGAAAGAGTGTTCTACCAGATGAACTGTGAAGCAGAGGAGAAATTTGATAATGTAATCTCACTACTGCAAGGTCCCGCATACCAGTGGTGGAAGACCGTGCCGGGTAGTATCACCAGACCTTGTAGTTTGACCTGGGAGGATTTTCTGATAGCATTTCGAGAGAATTACATGTCAAAGATTTACATGGATCAAAAAATGAAGGAATTCTTAGATTTGAAGCAAGGCAAGCTCTTAGTGGCTGACTATGAGATAAAGTTCAATGAGTTAATGGGGTATGCGACCGCACTGATTCCGACTAAGCAAGATAAATGTAGGCAGTTTGAGGATGGTCTGAATATGGAAATCAGAACGAGGCTTGCCATCTCTAACTTGAAGCGATTTCTGTAACTCTAGCGACCTCGATCAAAATAGAGCAATTATTGAAGGATAGTCAGAGAGAGCACAGGCAGGAGGATAAGGGAAAGAGGCAGAATGAATCTCATGTTGATTTAGGCAGAAGCTTCAGAAAGCGCCAGAATAGATCGTCTCGATTCCAGTCTAGATCAAGACAATCTGGATCCCATGGAAGAGGTAGATTTGTTCAGTCTGGAGGAGACAGAGGACAGATGCCGGCCAGTCAGTTTCACCAATTTCTTGAATGTGAGCATTGTGGTAAAAGACATGGTGGTGAGTGCTGGAGGATATCAGGAGCATGTTTTCGATGTGGCTCTTACGAGCATCAGATTAGGGATTGCCCTGAGTTGTTGGAATCACAGTTTGGAGATAGAGGAGGAACTATGACTGAGGTCTCAGTTCAGTAGAGTAGAGCTGACAGATCTGTTGGGCCCGAGCCCCGGATCCCCGATTCCCGAGGCGACCCCTAGGGTCGCGTCGACGACGGGCGCCCCATAACGTCGGACCCGATCCCAACATCCATACAAATACATAAGTTCGATACCAATACAAACATATACTCATACATTCTAAACAGGCATTCATCCTTCCATATGCATAAACCAACTGTCATTTGCATTCAAAGAAATTCAACAAGTATTCTCAAAATATAACATAATACAAAATGAAAGTTAAAATCCAAATTACATAAGTATGCTCCATGTTGAAATGCTGGCGGGCTAACCAAAGTACTAACTTAATACAAGGCTCCTAACTAGCTTGAAGTTTCTGATGCCTTGCAAGGTCGACAATCGTCTCGATCTGCACCTGAGGAGGGGAGAGTAATGGGGTGAGCTGCGAAGCTCAGTGGCATATACGTTTATAGCCATTGGTAACGAGCCACACAATCAAGCATATATGTATATTCATATAGCATGCATATATCAAATCCTTAATCCATCACTATACAGTCCTCGCATCACAATTCATGTCATATGATTTCGCAATATAACAGTTAACATGTGTCATGCTCAACAAATCAATTATGTATGCACAAACAATTGGCTCGAGAGTTTCGTAAACGATCCGGATAAACCAAAGATAAATCCGTAAACTATCCGAGTCCGATTTCTCAAGGATCTCGTGGCCTCAAGCGGGCAGCCGAGAGAAGGCTTTATGTCAACATGCACGTGACTCCATCCGTAACTCTCTCACCCAAACAATACACATAATCCATACGTTTTATGCTCAAAGCATTTTTCACAGTTTTCTAAATTCTCATTCTTGTCCATTTCCATAAGGCCTATCAAGCCGTGCATAATCATAAGCAAAATGCATATTCAATATTTCTCATATAATTCAATACCAACAAGGTCATATCATGCAAGCAAGTAAGCACACACAAGGCAATTTGCTCATACACACAATAACCATAAACATATTACCCACCTAGTATCACTTGAGTGTCAGACTCACTGCTGTCCTTCCTCTTGCGATTGGGTCAAATCAGCTTGGTTCCCTATAATAAACCAAGTTCCAAATCAAACAATGTTCAAAGACAAATAATCGAAAGCGTGAAAATCCAAAGTCCTTCTACTATAAGTCTACATTCGACTTCTGACTAAAATTCCCGAATTCTTTCCGTCTCTAGTTTACAACGAATCTAAAATCACCTCAATCGGACATCTATACCAAAAGATATGCTCAAAATACTAAAAATTTCACTTTCGGAAAACAGGGGGGGCTTCACAAGGCACCAAAGTGTCTTGTCAGGCGCCGCGACTTTGCGCATCTTCAGATGCAGCGACATGCACACTGTCATGTCATTGTCGTGACGCCGCGATGTGCACCTGGTGCACACGGCGTGCTCTTGCACACGTCGCGACGTGCGGGTCGGAGCTGCGACTCCGAACCCCTTTTTCCTACATTTTCCGATCTTCAATACTTCCCAAACTCAAATGCGACACACATAAGCCTTAGATCAAGTCTCAAACTACATTTCTAACCCATTATCAACTTAAAACCATGCACAAAACCAGTAACCCAACGAAATCTAACCCTCTTTCCTTTCAAACCCTAAAACCATCGATTTTCAAACATTCCACTTATCTAATGGATTTATCCAACCGAAACAAGACTAAGCAAAGCGGAACTTACCCGGAAACGTCTTAAATCTGTCGAAAACCTTGAAGATCGAAAATCCCTCTTCTCTTCCCTTCTTCTCCACCGACGGCGCACTCCTCTCTTCTTTTCTTCTTCTTTTTCCTTTCTTTCTTCTCTTTCTAATTTCTTTCTCTTAAACCTAAAGAAATGGGACAAAGACCATAATACCCCTTTTAGCTAAACCCAAATCCATTCCAACTCAAGTAAACTTCCCAAAATGCCCTCACACATTTTATCCCTTAATTCTCATTTAAACCACATTAAACGCAAATACACCTCAATTATCCACTAATACTCCAAAATAAATCAAACTAAGCCTTAATCACCTAATTATCACAATTCATGCTTAATATCATCATTAAAAAAATTCAGGGTCTAACAAGATCTGTACAAAGAGGCAGAAGCAAAGGTCGGACTCAGTCAGCAGGGCCCAATGTCAGGACTAAGGTGCGGAGCAATTAGTCGCAAACTCAGGCCAGGGTGTATGCCATCACCAGACAAGAGGCTTAGGACTCCCCAGATGTGGTAGCAGGTGTGTTGAATGTTTTTAATTTTGAAGCTTATGCATTGGTAGATCCAGGATCTACCCATTCATTCATCACCCGTGTCCGCATCTAGATTGCATCAGTGAGAGAGATCTTTGAAATGTGGGTTAGTAGTGAGCACTCCAATGGGTAGCTGGAGGATCGGTGAGGTATGTAAGAGGTGTATAATTCGGATTGATCAAAGTGAATTAGAAGTCGATTTGATCATATTGCAGTTGAGAGATAGACCTCATCTTAGGCATGGACTGGCTCACTACTCATAGGGCAGTGATGAATTGTTATACTAAATAGGTAGTGCTTGAATCTCCCAATCAGTCGAGAGTGATGTTTCGAGGAGTTAGTCAGGTAGTGGCAGCCTGACTAATTTCATTTCTGAGTGCTTTGAGATTGATCTGAGGTGGATGTGAGGCTTATCTAGCCCACATAGTTGACACTCGGAATGAACACACCATTCGGGATATTCCAGTTGTCAGATAATTTTCAGATGTGTTTTCGACTGAACTACCGGGATTACCCCCAGATAGGGAGACATAGTTCACTATTGATATTGTTCCAGGTACCGCTTCTATATCAATTCCTCCATATAGGATGGCACCTGTTGAACTGAAGGAATTGAAAACTCAGTTACAAGAATTGTTAGATAAGGGGTTTATCAGGCCTAGTGTGTCACCTTCGGGAGCTCCGATTTTATTTGTAAAGAAGAAGGATGGAACTCTGAGATTATGCATTGATTACCGGTAATTGAATCGGATAACAGTTAAGAATAAGTATCCATTGTCGAGGATTGATGAATTGTTTGATCAGTTATAAGGAGCTCAGGTGTTCACAAAGTTAGACTTGAGATCGGAATATTACCAGCTGAAGATAGCTGAGGCGGATGTTCCCAAGAGTGCATTTAGAACCAGATATGGGCACTTTGAGTTTTTGGTGATGCCATTTGGTTTGATTAATGCTCCGGCAACATTTATGGTTTTGATGAATAAGGTATTCCAACCTTATTTAGATCGGTTTGTAATTGTCTTTATTGATGACATTTTGGTGTACTCAAAGTGTAGAGAAGATCATATGGCACATCGAGAATGGTTCTTCAATTGATGAGGAGAAGCGGTTATATGCCAAGTTCACTAAGTGTGAATTTTGGCTTGATCAAGTAATATTTTGGGTCACATAATTATGCGGACAAGGCATTCAGTGGACCAAAAGAAAATTGAAGCGATAATGAAGTGGGAGGCTCAAGAATGTGTCTGAGATCCAGAATTTTCTTGGATTAGCCGGGTATTACAGAAGGTTTATCGAGGGGTTTTCACTAATTTCGGCCCATTTGACAAAACTTCTGAGAAATAATGTGCCGTTCAGATGGAGTGATGATTATCAGAGTAGTTTTGAGGAGCTTAAGCATCAGTTGACTACGACACTAGTGTTAGCTATTCCGTCTGGTTCGGGAGGTTATGTTGTATACAGCGATACATCACATCAGGGTTTAGGATGTGTTCTAATGTAGCATAGTAAAGTAATAGCTTATGCATTGAGGCGATTATGGTCTCATGAATTTAATTATCCATTCGTGATCCGAACTTCTTTGAAGTTGTTTTGTTTTGAAAATTTGGAACACTATCTCTATGGAGAGACATTTCGGTGTTCACCGATCACAAAGTTTGAAGTATCTGTTGAGCGGAAGGAGTTAAATATGATACAAAGGAGGTGGTTAGAATTGTTGAAAGATTATGATTTCACAATTGAGTATCATCCTGGCAAAGTTAATGTTGTAGCTGATGCTTTGAGTAGGAAATCATATAGCAGTGTGGCACAACTACAGGTATAAAGGTTACCTAGCCTAGTTCAGTTGAGGGCACTGAATGTTGAATTGAGTTTGGAGAAGAATGATACATTAATAGCTACTTTGAAGTTGAGACCTGTTTTGGTTGAACGAATCAAAGAGGCTCAGTGTAGAGATCTAGATTTAGTGAAGTTAATTGATAAGTTGAAAGTGAATCCCGATTTTGAGTTTGAAGTGAGAGATGATGCCTTGAGATTAAAGCAATGATTATGTGTGCCAAATGTTGATAATCTGAGGAAAGAGATTTTAGAAGAAGCACATTTAGCAGCTTATGCTATGCATCCCGGTACTACCAAGATGTATAACACGAAACAAAGACTTCGGTGGCTGGTATGAAAAAGCAAATGTGATGTAATTTGTTTCTAAGTGTTTAACTTGTCAGCAAGTCAAGGCTGAGCATCAGGCTCCGGCAGGAAAATTGCATTAGTTACCCATTCCGGAGTGAAAATGGGAACGCATCACGATGGATTTCATTATGGGTTTGCCTAGGACTCCAAGGTAACATGATGCCATTTGGGTCATTGTGGATAGACTAACCAAATCGGCTCATTTCTTACCAGTGAGGGAGAATTATTCATTGGATCAGTTGGCTCAGCGATATGTGGATGAAATTGTGAGGTTACACGGGGTTTCAGTGTCCATAGTATCGGACAGGGATCCTAGATTTACCTCAAGATTTTGGGGTAGTCTACAGATAGCTTTGGGTACCAAGCTGAATTTCAGTACAGCCTTTCATCCTCAGACAGATGGTCAGAGCGAGACAACGATCAAAACTGTCGTGGATATGCTCAGAGCTTGTGTTTTGGAGTTTCAGGGAGCATGGGATAAGTATATAACTTTGATTGAATTCGCCTATAATAATCAGTATCAAAGCAATATTGGTATGGCTCCATATGATGCGTTGTACGACAGAAAGTGTCGTTTGCCTATATATTGGGATGAAGAGGGTCTACAAATTATCGAGGGCCCAAAATTGATTCAAGATACAGTTGATAAGGTGAAATTGATCCGTAGCAGAATTAAAATGGCATAAGATAGATGTAAAAGTTATGTGGATCAACACAAAGTAGATATGGAGTATCGTGTTGGTGACAAAGTATTTACGAGAGTATCGCCTTGGCGAGGTGTCTTGAGATTTGGCAAGAAGGGTAAGTTAAGTCCGAGGTATATTGGTCCATTTGAGATCATTGAGAGAATTGGACCATTGGCTTATAGGTTAGCCTTACCTTCAGAAATGGCTCAGATTCATAATGTGTTCCATGTGAGTATGCTTAGGCGATATCGGTCGGATCCAACTCATGTGATACCAACTCAGGAGATTGAAGTCTCTAGTAATATGAGTTATGTTGAGGAACCTGTGAAGATAATTGGCTATCAGAATAAGCAATTGAGGAACCGAGTGATCCCGATGGTAAAAGTCCTTTAGAAGAATCATTCGAGTGAAGAAGTCACATGGGAAACGGAGGAGCACATGACGGATCAGTACCCCTACCTATTTGATCATTTAGGTAAGAATTTTGAGGACGAAATTTTTGTTAGAAGGGGAGAGTTGTAACATCCCGTTACCCATGCTAGGGCTAGAATTGTGAATTTTGATAATTTGATGAGAAATTAGGAAAATGCACATCATGCAATATTAATTGTGACATGCACATTTTTGCACATTTATATGATTGTACAAGCATTCCTTGACATTTTCGGGTACAATTTAATTGTTAAATATGATTAAAATGTGTTTTGGAGATTTTGGTATTATTTAAGACATTTTTGAATTTTTAGTGAATTTTGTGAAAAATATTGATTTATTGGCCAATTATAGGGTGACATGTGGCAACCTATAATTAGGACAAGTGGCAATAATAGGTAGAAGACAAATGGCTTATGTTAGAGAGGACACGTGTAAGGCATGCATAGTATACACGAGTATGAGTTTGAGTTAGGAAAAATGCACTACAAGTGTTCTCTGTGAAGAAACACTTGACATCATAATAAAAATTATGGGACTTTTCTTGTTTTAACTGCTCTTCATTGGAATTCATAGCCGATTCAAGTAAGTTATGTTTAAGTTGGGTTTTGTTGTTGTAAATGAATGCATGCATGTAAGGTTAGAGAAGTTGGTTTCGGTGTTGAATATAGTAGTTGAATGACTGAGAGTAGGAAATTGTTAATATGGTGTTGAATGAACTCTAGATTGGAAGATTTATAAATACTCTGTTCGGGTATTGAGAAAGTCGAAATGGATATGCATACATTTTTTTCCGTTGTTTATCAGTAGAAGTGAAGTTGATGTTTAAGTATGAATATTGGATTTTTAATTGTGTGTGTGTGTTGATGAGTTAGAAGAATTGCTTTGAGTATGATCTGAGTTAATTGATATGAGAATAAACGTGAGGAATGGAGAGAAATGAGAAAAAAATGGCCGTGCGAGAAAGTGAAGTCTGGGTTTGAAGTCTAGAAAGTGGGGAAGACGAGTTTCAGAACCAGACGTCGCGACCCATTCTTTTTTGTACGTCGCGACATGTGGCTTATTCTTGTTTGTACGCCGTGGCCTCCATCTTTATTCTCGCCGCGACTCATTCTTTTTTGTACGTCACGACGTGTATCTTATTCTTGTTTGTACGTCACGACCTCCATCTTTATTCTCACCGCGGCTCATTCTTTTTTGTATGTCGCGACGTATGAGACCCCCCTTGAGCTTGTCTCGGCGAACGTTGCAAGAATTCTCGAGAAAATTGATTTTTGGGCTGTAAGTCGCGACTTCATCTTTTCTCCACGTCGCAGCGAGCACCCCTCCTTCGACTGCTCGAACATGTTTTCGTAATTTGACCATAACTTTCTCTATAATGATCCAAATTTGGTGATTTTTTATTTTCTGTAAACTAGAGACATAGGGCTACAATGTTTATGAAGAAATGGAGTTTTAATTCTGTCTCTAAGAGTTTAAATGTTTGGTTGGAAGTTGAGGTATGAATTCTGATGGAACTTATGAACTGTCTAGAATATTTTGAGGATATCTCTTAGTATACTAATCTATATTAAATGATTTTGGTGTCTTTAGAAAGATAAGAAATGGGAGAACAACTTTAAAGAAGGAAGTTTTGTCTAATTTGGTCATTCACCTTATCTAATTTAGTATGGAAAGTTGACCCGAATATGTTTTATAGGAAAAATATGAAGTGGTCAATGAAGCTATGACATTATTTAACATTGTTTGGTCCAATTCAATTGTAAAAATACATGGTATTAATGAGGGCTTTGATTCCTAAATGAATTTTGATAAGGATCACATTATTGCACCCCGAAATTGTCATTGAACATGCATTGTGCATACATTCTATACATTGATATTTTTTTATAAAAGAGCATTTGTGCAATTGTGCAAAGTGTGATATTTGTGAATGTGTTTTACCTATTTTAGAGGAGCATATCGGACGCTAATCGGACATTGCTGGACCATCCAGGCAATAGCTTATTGGAGCATGCTATGAGTCAACCTAGATGATTTCCTAGGATTGATTTAATTTGATTTGTTTAAGCTTCCAATATTGTTATATTGCTTGCAATTCGATTATGAATTCTGGACTTCAATTGTCCGAGGAGATCAATATTCGGGAATGTATTGGAAGTGCTTTGATTGTGACTTTGTTTGCTATGGAATTCTGAACGTTATTCTGATTGTTATGTGAATTATCAACGAAAGTTGAATGTCGAATTTAGGTCCGATGATTGAGTTCTGTTAAGCATTATATGTGATTGTGATACATGCCATATTCAGTTTGATGCATTTCATAAAATGCATGCTCAGATAAAGGCGTTGTGACTTGAA
The DNA here is from genome assembly GCA_029891385.1 of Erythroxylum novogranatense. Classification (NCBI taxonomy): domain Eukaryota; kingdom Viridiplantae; phylum Streptophyta; class Magnoliopsida; order Malpighiales; family Erythroxylaceae; genus Erythroxylum; species Erythroxylum novogranatense. The sequence continues at coordinate 13,929 of JAIWQS010000259.1, read as the reverse complement.
TTGCCAGTATGAAGCACTTCCACGCAGAGATTTGCTCCGTGATATATGTGTGTGTACGTAGAGCTATGCTCCGTGATTTTGTTCTGACTGATCCCTATAGGCCAACATTTGTGTAAGTATGTGATAGGAATTCAATCACAACAATAAGAACGAATGGGAGTCTCATATGCATATATATTTGTTTATTTATGATATGTTTGAAATGATTAAATGTTACACCCTATTGTGTGAGTTTTGAATCATAAATGTATCTGCTTATGAATGCTTGTGTAATGTGATGTGTGCTTATGATCCGGTGAATTCATCAATGATGGTTCACTCATTGAGTTTGCAAAACTCATCAAAAATTGCAATGTGGCTTTTCAGGTACAAGACAGGAGATCTAATTCCTTATACGGGACTTAAGGAATCTTTTGGATAGAGTTATGGCTCAGAGGTCTGTCAGCTGACACCATAAGTGCTCTAGCATTATTTTTGTAGTTTTGCTGGAATCTTTATAAGTTTTTGTAAATAGTTTTTGGTGGTAACAGTGTAAGCTTTATGAATGAATGGATTTGAATGGTTTTTAAAATTTAGTGACTTTAAGTGTGTTAGATGATGCCATGTATAGGTTGGATTGCCATGTGTAAGTCGGATATGTTTTGCTCCAACATACCATTATCATAAGGTATGTACTTGATTGTCCTTCAGGTGTTTGGGTATTTGCCTTATGGTAGTGGGATGTTACACAAGTAATTAACAATGATAAACGTAATCCTCCAGTTCAATAGCGCAGGCAATCATCTCTCAAACAGATATGGGAGTTAAAACAATTAATCCAAGAATTAAAATCGAACTTTTAATCTAACAACCGAGCCATCTTGAATTGTTACAAAAATATTTTCCAAAAATCCTAATTTACTAAATGCCACCAGAATAGTAAAATAGAACTAAGGATACTAAAACTAATGCTCGATTTTTAGTCAATAATTAAGAAAATAGAATTCATGCCAGTAACAGATATAATGATCCAATAATTCAAGACACCTTGAATAATCACCAATTTCACTAAGATCTCAATACAAGCTTTGACCCAAAGCAAAGTAATGAAATTAAATCCAAAATCAGCACAAAATCAATTGTTAAACATTAATCTAGTCACATAATCTTCTAATTCAAAGATATAATCAAAACACAACTCCAAATAATTAAATAGTATCCTAAGATCTAGGAATCACTAATTAATTAAATGGATCAAATAGAAGTGCATATTAAACTCCCCTATAAAAATCCAAGCTCCTGTCATTGCTAATGAACCAAAGGATTAGGATAAGTTAGCCACGATAATTCATTGAAGATGCTACCAATATTAAGCTCCGACTGTTAACCATGCAAGGTGGGAGTGAGGATTTTGGCTTGCGATGAAGAAATCCAGATCTCCTTCCTACGCTGCCTTCTCTTTTACTTTTGTTATTTTTTCCTTCTCTTCTCTCCACACACTACTCACAAATACAACCCACGCAGACCCCATACATGGTGATTAGATGATTTATTTCTCTGATTTCTGCTCCACGCCTAGCCTTCATACAAACCTCACGCAACCTCCACATTTCTATGCAACCCACACACACAGCACCTCTCACATTTGCATAGCACCACCTTCACGATCTCCTCTCCACGCACACACAGTCACCACGCAACAAGACCCAACCACCAATGGCACACACAGCTCACGCACTGCATAATGCCAGCTACCTTCAACAAGCTTTCTTCTTTTTATTATTTTTTTTCCAGCACAATTGCACAGCCTCTAGCCCTTTAACGCCAGCTCCTAGATCCACTTGCACCTGGATGTTGCCTACACTCCAAGCCACGCAACCCACACGCTTTATTTCTCTCTAGTTGCCCAGCACCAGTACATATTTGCACCGCCTACTAGCTCTTGGTCTGCTCACCTTGCGCCGCTAGCTCCTTCCTATTTCATGATGTTTTTATTCTCCTCCCAACACACTCACTTGATTTGACAACTTAAGTTCCTCTATAAAAAAATCCACTCACACACCCAACACCATGCACACTTATTCACACCACAAACACACACTTTATGTTTTTCTTCTCCAGCCCATACACTCACGTCTCACACACCATACACAACTCCAACGCCAGCTACCTCTCACGTTAAATGTCATGCACAATGCACCTAAAGCCACTCACAAACAAGCCTATTTCATGATGTTTTTATTCCTCTCTCCTAGCCAAGCACACACGTCCCCTTTCTCTTTTATTTATGTGACAATTTGATAATTTGCTCTCCACACACCATTTATATTATTGATTTCAATTTTAAAATACCAAAAACAAGTCCTAAATGTTAATTTCAATTCGTTGGAAACTTTAGTGATAATTGTTTAAAATCAACCCCATTTTATAGTTTAGTTTGCATTGCATTTAGTTACTTAGGAAATTAATTTGATCTTTGGTTCCTTAAAGAGAGCGACCTGAGTTTACGCTTATATGCAAACCTCGTTAAATTTTTGAAGTAACCCCAGGTGACATTCGTAAAAAGGGTTATTTCAAGATTAAAACTCATATCGATGCGATGATCGAGCCACATCAATCACAACTCCTTTATATTACATGCATTGGAATGAAGTGCATGCCACAATTCAGTTATCAATTCAATCACTTTCATTTGCATGTAATATATGTAGGAAAATTCCGGTGTGAGCATCACATGCCCACGGTGCGGAAAACAAATTTTTTGTTCCGGACCTTCACGAAAGCCGGATCCATGTGACTATATAACAAAGTCAAACCAAAACGACCAAAGGAGACCGTCTCTAACGGTATCCACGCAGAGATCGAAAAACCTAACCGGGACAAACCCTTTGACCCGAGAATAGCTAGAACAAATTAAAGACTGCTAGATCTTACCTTTGTTCTCGGAGAGCTATGGAAAACGATGAAGAAAACAACTTGCTTGGAGAAGGAGAAGAGCTAAACGATGATGAGAAATCAAATTTCTCTTAGGTTTTTTCTCTAAACCCACGATGATTCATCCCTTATACCTCCATCTTCTCATTTTTTGCCACTTGTCTTTAACCTTTTAAAGACCATAAATATTAAAGGTGGAGGTCCATCCACGTTAGCTTCATTATATATATATATATATAAAAAGTTAAAGCTTCCTCTCCTCCTTCTCCCACGTATAACATATATATATATATATATATTAATTCTTTAATTAATTATATATATATATATATATAATAATGCTGAAGTGGTCCAGTCACACTAGGGTCGGTCCTACCGGGTCCCGGTATGGGAAAACCCACCGGAAACCTTTTTCAGCAATATCAATGCTGCGATCTCATCGGGACATATCTCGATCTCATCGGGATCCATTTAATCCAATTGCTCTCCATTTATTGGATCTCTGTCTAAAACTATTTTACGAGTGCTCCGATACACTCTTATGCGTGTGACCCATTAGGTTCCCGGTTATGTTGGTCACTTAGATCAACACTTAATCTAAGCAAGTCATGAGCGGTATCTAGCAACACATCATGACCCCCAATTCGTCCTTTCACCATGCTATACCTTACTTGGTTATGAGTATGGGCAAAGTGACAACTCTTACTAGACTGAGTATGTCAAATCTAGTCCAAGTGATTTCAGTTCTTGTCCTGGGACTCATTACTTAATACTTAATATGTCAACGAAGACACTCTTCATGACATATGTACTCTGATCAGAGATTTCCAAGTAATGACCCTGATAAGAGGCCATAGGTATCATCTTCTGCTATCACAGAAGTGGTGAATTCTCTATTAGCTACTCAATTACCTTCAATACCTCAAACTGCACTCCAAGCATCACCCTATGAGCGACCTCTATGAGGCAACAAGGAATGGAGTCAAAACACGTAATCAAGATCCAAGATATCCTCGAGTACCTCAAGTCTAAGGATACTTGCACCATTGCTATGATGAGATTATCACCGACATTAGAATAGTACATCCACGTGATGATCTCATAAGAAGTCAACCAATGTACTTACTACCTCTAGTAAGCATCCACATCTCAACCCTAAATATCTCATATGTACAGCTTCGAGATCCACTGCTGATCAAATCAAGGAGCTGAGATGTGTTAGTCTTCCTGATTACCGATGTCCGGGGCCTCAAGAATCCTATGACTAGGGATAATTTAGATACTTGATAATTGCACATGATAGAATCTCGATAGTATGATCACATCATAATTTCCTTCATGCTATGTCATATATCAAGGACTTCATTAATTTGCTTATAGATCAATATCCATTCATAAATAATGAACATCAAATTAATGAAATATGCCTTTCTTTATTTATTTATAAAGAATGTACACAATTTTGTATTAAAACGTTAAAAGGCGATTGCCTTTTGTGGAACTACTCTAACAATCTCCCACTTGACCTAAAGCCAATCGCCTTTGATATCTAATACCATAAAGTAGTACATGAGAATCAAAACTCTTCGTGACAATGGCTTTGTCAATGGATCAACAATATTTTGTTCTCGGAGAATTCTCTATCCGCACACCTCGACCAATGATCTCCCCGATCGTGTGATATCTGCGAGTACGTGTTTGGATCGTTGATGAGACCTTAGTTCCTTCGCTGCGTAATAGCCCCATTGTTGTCACAATACAATCAGTATGGGCCCATCAACGCTAGGAACCACACCAAGTTCAAGAATGAACTTCGATCCAAACCGCCTTTCTTTGCGTCTGAAGTGGCAATGTACTCGCCTCGATTGTTGAATCAACATTCGCTCTTGTTGGAACTCTTCCAACCGACCGCCTGTCGTTCAGGTGTGAATATGTAACCTTGATTGGGATTTGGAATCATCCTTATCGATTGAAAATCGCATCTGATACCCGCCACTTTGAGATCTCCATCTCCATATATCAAGAAAACATCCTTAGTCCTTCGTAAGCATTTCAGATATTCTCGACACCACCCAGAGGACCCTCACCAGATCCGATTGGTATCCGCCGTAACACTTAGAGCATATGATACATCGGGTCTCATACATAAGATTGCGTATATGATAGATCCTACCGCAGATGCATACGGATCATATCTATCGCATCCTCTCATCTTGTGTTTTAGGACACATAGATTTCGAGAGTATTATCCCATGAGTGATGGAAGGTACCCTCTCTTGGATTGTTCCATGCTAAACCTCTTTAGCACTTGTTCTATGTATCGTTGATTGTGAAAGACCAAGCAATCTTTTGATCTATCTCTATAGATCCTTATCCCAAGATATAAGTTGCTTCACCAAGGTCTTTCATGGAAAATTGTTTGACAACCAAATCTTGGCTGATCAGAGCATCGAGACATCGCTTCCTAGTAATAATATGTCATCTACATATAGCACAAGGAATACGATTACGGTCCCATCAACCTTCTTATACACACGTGTTCATCCGGATTTTGTGAGAAACCAAACTCTTTGATTACCTCATCAAAACGGATATTCCAACTCTGGATGCTTGCTTCAATCCATAGATGGATTTTGAAGCTTGCATACCTTTTCGCCATCATAGGAGGTGAAGCCTCGGGTTGTGTCATATACACATCCTCGCTAGATTTCCATTTAGGAAAGCCGTCTTCACATCCATTTGCTATATCTCATAATCATAATGAGTGACAATGGCTAGAAGTATTCTAATGGATTTAAGCATTGCTCATCGGGTCAAGGTCTCGTCAGTAGTCAACTCCTTGTCTTTGACAAAACCTTTAGCCACAAGCCTTGCTTTATAGGTAATTACATTACCATCCATGCCGGTTTCTTTTGAAAACCCATTTGCACCCTATGGGTTTGATTCTTCGGTGCCTCAACCAAAGTCCATACTTGGTTTTCATACATGGAATCCATTTCACCTTCATGGCATGAAGCCATTTCTCGAACTCAACTGCTCGTAACCTCTTCATAGGTAGTAGGCTCATCATCTTCTATGAGCAATACGTCATTATGTTCATTCACGAAATCCATATCTCTCGAACAGGCGTATCCCACGTGACCTACGAACTTCGTGTGTTGTAGAAGATTGATCATTGTTACATCATGCATGCAGTCAGCAGCTTCATGTTCGAGCAGCTTGATCTCAAGCGTCTGCTCGAGCATCTTGAACTTCTTCAAGCTCAATTTTGCTCCCACCGCCTTCTTGTAAAAGAAACTCTTTCTAAAGATAGCATGCTTCAAACAAACACCTTTGTTCCTCAACATGGTAGAATTGATATCCCATTGTTTTTTAGATATCCTTCAACAAACACTTGTCGATTTTGCATCAAGTTTATCTCGATCGTGTCCGCTTCACATAAGGTGACAACCCCAAACTTTCAAATGAGTAAGATAGGGTCTTTGTTATTCCACATCTCATATGGAGTAGCATCAATCTCTTTGATGGAACTCGCTTAGCAAGTAAACAATGTCTCGAAAGTGCATACCCCAAAAGGATTTTGTAACTTCTGCAAAGCCATCATTGATCGTACCATGTCTAATAAGGTTCAATTTCTCCTTTCTGCCACACATTATGTTGTGGTGTGTAAGGAGGAGTCCATTGAGATAAAATCCCATTATCTCTAAGATAATCCAAAAACTCTTGGTCTAAGTATTCCCCACCACGATCTGATCGTAATGTCTTGATACTTTTCCCAAGTTAGTTTTCTACTTCATTTCTGAATTGTTTGAACTTTTCAAATGCTTCATATTTGTATCTTATCAGATACAGGTACCCTTATCGAAAATAATCATCGATAAAGGTAATGAAGTAAAGACAACCACTTCTGGCATGGATGGACATAGGACCATATACATCTGAATGTATTAGGTCTAATACTCTAGTCGCTCGTTCACCCTTTCCCTTAAATGGTAATTTAATCATCTTGCCTAATAAACAAGATTCGCATGTGTCATATGATTCATAATCAAATGACCCTAAACTACCACTCTTATGGAGCTTAGCTACGGTCTCTCATTTATATGGCCAAGCGCGCACAATGCCATAAGTAAGTTGATTTTAAATTATCTCGCTTTATGTCTTTTCATGTCATTGACATTCATAATTGGATGTGACATATCTAACATGTAAATTTCATTGCATAACCAGTATCATAAAGCATTTCATTCAAACTAATATAACAACCATCGCTACTAAAAGTCAAATGGAAACCAAATTTTATTTAAACAAGAAATGCATAATATGTTCTTTGTTAAAGCAGTACAAAATAACATTCATCCAATTTAATTACAAGCCCAAATGGGAGTGACAAAAGTAAGTGCCAACGGCTAATGCGAAGAACTCTTGCTCCATTTCCCACACGCAGATCTAGTTCTCCCTTCACGAGTCGTTTCATCGTCCTCGAGGCCACAGCATATCATTGCATATGTGTGAGCCACAACCGGTATCTAATACCCATATGTTATTATCGAAAAAGATTAACCTCAATGACAAACATACACGAAGAAGTCGAGGCATCGATGCCTTCTTCGCTTCAATTCTTCCAGATAGACTTTACGCCCTCTTCCAAGTGGCGGCCTTGCCACAATGGAAGCAAGTTCCTTTGGTGTAGTCTCTTTGGTTTTCTTCTTGCTATACTTCCTTTCGATTTCATAGACCTCTTCTTCTTGGTTTCTTTTTCTTGGAACCGGAAGAAGAGTCCACCATAAGCACTTGCTTGCTATCCTTCTTGATAACTTGCTTTCATTGCTCGAGCAGATTGATCAACTTCGAGGGATTGTCGTGGATATTTGATTCATCCGATAGTTTAACACAAACCGTGAATAACTATCGAGACAATCCAACTAGAATTAAGTCAACACTAATTCATAATCCATGACAAAACCTAAGACAAATAACCTCTCAATATACCCATTCATCTTCATCATCTTGACCGCAGATGAACCTGGAGTCATCTTAGTAGTGAAGAGTAACCTTGAGGTCTCGAACCTTTCGGATCGAGCTTGCTCATCAAACAACTCCCTAAGATGAAACACTATGGTATGAGCATCCATAGACTCACGCTACGCTCTGGTGACATCGAGGCAAGCATAATACAAAGTTGCTATGTCATCATCTTTGAGATGCTTCGATAAACTTTCGATCCTCATCGAAGCATCAATGCTAGTGGATCGGGAAGTGGAATATCAAGGACATATTCCAGCTTCTCGATCTCGAGAACAATTATCGATTTCTCGACCAATCGAGAAAATTTGGTCCAGATTAATTTGTTTAAGTCCATAAGCGGCGAAGTTCACACTTGAAGTCATCTTCAATCAACCTAAAGAGAAAGAGAGAAAGAATGTTACAATAGAATTAAATGCATGATCATAAGGACTTGCATGATATGCATATAGCTCCCACTAGTTTCAAAGAATCCATAACCTCAAGACGAAATCCAAGAAACATTATGACAAAATGTTCTAGTGGGTCAATAATGACATTCCTAAAATGACCTTGGGTTTACCCAACAAGCCACCTTAGGTCAATCGGTAGGTATCGGTCATACCAATTGCATCTTAGATATCCGACATTACTAAAATGACCTTGGGTTTACCCAACAAGCCACCTTAGATCAATCGGCGAATATCGGTCATACCAATTTCTTCGTAGATGCAACTATCGACTAGTCTTATCAACTCGTGATGTATGCACACATTGGGTTATCAACTCTTGATGCGCATACATCGATGTACACTACCAATTTACGCCTCTGTCGCGTTGACCTTGAGTTTACTCAACAAATCAACGCTTCTGTGAAAACCCACCCATTAATCCGAAAATCTTATTTTCATGGTTCGAACATATTCAGTATAGAGTGAGCTTGGGTTTACCCAACAACCCAACTCTATAAGAACTCGTTCTCCTATATTAATGGAAGGCGTGAGTTTTCATATTAAGTGTGAGGTTTTCGGTCTCATCTTCTTCTTCTCCAAGCTATAGGATTATAGTCACCATGACTATATGGAATGATTTAGGGCAATTCATCAATCACATTGAATCTATACCTAAAATCATCCATCATCCCACCTTTATGCATGTTGTAAGTCGACTTGTGTATGTATAAGTCGACTTATGCCTCTATAAAATGCGACTTATGCAAGTGTAAGTCGACTTATACAACTAATGCAGCATGAACAAGTCGACTTGTAACATTGTGCAATCGACTTATCGCATCTACGGTGATGCAGACAAGTCGACTTGTGCATGTGTAAGTCGACTTATCCGTGTGGAATTGCTATCTAATCGGCTAATTTCTCAATCCGTGAAGTTCAAATTCACAACACCAAGTCTAATACACTTTACCTTGATGTACCAATGAAACACTTTCATTGTTGCTTACCATATATAGTCAAACTATACATGAAAAACTTGAAATCGATGAATACACTCTTATTTATTTAGATTTCCAAATAATTTTGCAAATATCAAACTATCACCCTAAGTATCTCTAGGTAGTCTACACTTTATCAAGACTACTTTGGCACTGGTCACAAAATTTGTGACGGCCAAAACAATCAAGATAAGGGAATATACTAACGAGACGTTAATGAGATACATTTGGCATCCGAAAATTGTTTGGAAACCCAATTTCAAGAAAATCAGTTTGGAAAGCATGCAACATCAATGTAACACATTTTTAATCACATTAAAAATGATCCAAGGCATTGGAACTGAAATCTACACAATTTCTTATTTCAAACAAAACAGCTCCAGCAACTTTCTCAAAACTGCCAAGCTTTGCCTTTTGCTTGAAAAACTCATTGAAACAATTTCAACAAATTCTGAAAAACTTACAGAGGTTACAAAACGTTCACAACATGCTCCATAAATTTTTTTCAGGATTTATTTCCATCAAAAACTCATTCAACCTCAGAAACTAAGCCAATGTAGAATCTGTGTTCCTCAACACAGTTATTCACATAAGCACACAATAAATTCTCAAATAAATAGTAAATCACCTCAAAAACATTTTTTCTTTCTCATAGACATTAATAAACATATTAGAGACATTTTGGTGAAAGAAAATCCAAAAAACAAAATTTATACAATTTATTCTCGAATTTATAAGCATGCCTGTTCAAGGAATATGCATAAAGATAGCAACCAGAACATTAGGGAATAAATTAGCAAAATCATATCAAATCACATTGATAAATCCGAGCTTCCACAGACCTATGAAACAACATCTTATGAACATATCTGGGCAAGAAAATTTTGAAAATTATATTTCTATACTGAATTTGAAATTCACTCAATCAACATGCATCATCGTCACAAACAATAGGGAACTCCGACCTAGTCATGGTTTCTTAGTTATATCTGACACAAGTGGCTCTGATACCACTGTAGGAAAATCCCGTGTGAGCATCACATGCCCACAGTCACGGAAAACAAAATTTTTATTCTGGGACCTTCACAAAGCCAGGATCCATGTGACTATATAACAAAGTCAAACCAAAACGACCAAAGGAGATCTCTAATTCAATATCCACGAGAGATCGGAGAACCTAACAGGACAAACCCTTTGACCCGGGAATAGCTAGAACAGATTAAAGACTGGTAGATCTTACCTTTGTTCTTGGAGAGCTATGGAAAACGATGAAGAAAACAACTTGCTTGGAGAAGGAGAAGAGCTAAACGATGATGAGAAATCAAATTTCTCTTAGGTTTTTTCTCTAAACCCACGATGATTCATCCCTTATACCTCCATCTTCTCATTTTTTGCCACTTGTCTTTAACCTTTTAAAGACCATAAATATTAAAGGTGGAGGTCCATCCACGTTAGCTTCATTATATATATATATATATATATAGTTAAAGCTTCCTTTCCTCCTTCTCCCACGTATAACATATATATATTAATTAATTCTTTAATTAATTATATATATATATATAATAATAATGCTGAAGTGGTCCAGTCCAGGCCGGGTCGGTCCAAGCCTACGGTCCCGGTATGGGAAAACCACCGAAACCTTTTTCAAATATCAATGCTGCGATCTTATCGGGACATATCTCGATCTCGTGGGATCCATTTAATCCAATTGCTCTCCATTTATTGGATCTCTGTCCAAAACTATTTTACAAGTGTTCCGAGACACTCTTATGCATGTGACCCATTAGGTTCGGTTATGTTGGCCACTTAGATCAACATTTAATCTAAGCAAGTCATGGCGGTATCTAGCAACACACATGACCCGATTAATGGGAAAGTAATTGGTTTGACGAATAAACATATATTCATCATGGACCAAATCACGAACCTTTCCATAGACAATTCTGAGTGCAATTAAATCCTTTCACCATGCTATACCCCACTTGGTTATGAGTATGGGCAAAGTGCCAACTCTTACTAGGCGAGTATGTCAAATCTAGTCAAGTGATTTGAGATTCTTGTCACAGGACTCATTCTTAATATTAATATGTCAACGAAGACACTCTTCATGACATATGTACTATGATCGAAGATTTCAAGTAATGAACACCGAGAGGCATGGGTATCATCTTACGCTATCACGAAGTGGTGAATTCTCTATTGACTCTTTCGATTACCTTGAATACCTCAAACCGTACCCAAGCACCACCACACGAGCGACCTCTGTGAAGCGGCAAAAATAGAATCAAAACAGAATCAACGTCCAAGATATCCTTGGTACCTCGAATCAGGGATACTTGCACCATTCTTGCATGATGAGATTATCATGACATTAGAATAGTACATCCATATGATGATCTCATAGCAGTCAACCAATGTCACTTACTACATCTAGTAAGCATCCATCTCGACCTAAATATCTCATATACGGTTTACGAGATCCACCGCTGATCGAATCAAGGAGCTTGAGATGTCTAGTCTTTTGATTACCCATTGTCCGGTCTCGGTAATCTATGATTAGGCATAATTTGAATCTTGACGTAATTGCGCGTGATAGGAATCTCGATAGTATGATCACATCGTAATTTCCTTCATGCATATGTCATATATCGAGGACTTCATTAATTTGCTTATAGATCGATATCCATTCATAAATAATGAACATCAAATTAATGAAATATGCCTTTCTTTATTTATTTATATAGAATGTACAATTTTATACAAAAAGCAGCTAAAAGGCGATTGCCTTTAGAGTCATACTAACAATATAATAGTATATCGACCACATGTCAATTACAAATAACAATCATAGTAATAATGATGCAGGGTTTAGGGTTTAGGGTTTAGGGTTTAGGGTTTAAGGTTTAGGGTTTAGGGTTTAGGGTTTAGGGTTTATAGGGTTTAGGGTTTATAGGGTTTAGGGTTTTAGGGTTTAGGGTTTAGGGTTTAGTGTTTAGGGTTTAGGGTTTAGGGTTTAGGGTTTTAGGGTTTTAGGGTTTAGGGTTTAGGGTTTAGGGTTTAGGGTTTGGGTTTAGGGTTTAGGGTTTAGGGTTTAGGGTTTGGGGTTTGAGGTTTTTATGGTTTGAGGTTTAAGGTTTAGGGTTTTATGGTTTAGGGTTTAGGGTTTAGGGTTTGGGGTTTAGGGTTTAGGGTTGGTTTAGGGGTTTGGGGTTTGGGGTTTGAGGTTTAGGGTTTAGGGTTTAGGGGTTTTGGGGTTTGAGGTTTAGGGTTTAGGGGTTTGGGTTTGAGGTTTGAGGTTTTGAGGGTTTAAGGTTTTGGGTTTAAGGTTTAAGGTTTTGGGTTTGGGTTTGGGGTTTAGGGTTTAGGGTTTGGGGTTTGGGGTTTGGGGTTTAAAATTTAGGTTAAGTTTAAGGTTTGGGTTTAAATTTGGTTTGGGTTTTTAGGGTTTTAGGGTTTGGGGTTTAAAATTTAGGGTTTTTAAAGTTTGGGGTTTGGGTTTAGGGTTTAGGGTTTGGGGTTTAAAATTTAAAATTTAAAATTTGGGGTTTGGGTTTAGGGTTTGGGGTTTTTTAGGGTTTGGGTTTAAAATTTAGGGTTTTAGGGTTTTAGGTTTAAATTTAGGGTTTAAATTTAAATTTGGGTTTGGGGTTTAAATTTAGGTTTTTTAAATTTAAAATTTAAAATTTAAAATTTAAAATTTAAAATTTAAATTTAAAATTTAAGGTTTGGGGTTTGGGGTTTGGGGTTTAGGGTTTGGGGTTTAGGGTTTGGGTTTAGGGTTTAGGGTTTGGGTTTAGGGTTTAGGGGTTTAGGGTTTTGGGTTTGGGTTTGGGTTTGGGGTTTGGGGTTGGGGTTTGGGGTTTAGGGGTTGGGGTTTAGGGTTTGGGGTTTAGGGTTTGGGGTTTTAGGGTTTAGGGTTTTGGGGTTTGGGGTTTGGGGTTTGGGGTTTGGGGTTTGGGGTTTGGGGTTTAGGGGTTTGGGGTTTAGGGTTTAGGGTTTAGGGGTTTAGGGTTTGGGGTTTTAGGGTTTTGGGTTTGGGGTTTGGGGTTTGGGGTTTGGGGTTTGGGGTTTGGGGTTTAGGGGTTTGAGGCGGGGCTTGTCAGTGTTAGACCTCTTTGGGCTACCGTGGAGTCATGGATTAGAATCATGGCATGACTGGGTGAGTTAATTCCTGGGGGGTGCGTGGCAGATCTGGGACCAGGTTAGTCGAGAACTTAGTGCGTGGGGCCCATTAGTGGGCGTCCCCAGTTCGATCCTTGTAGTAACAACGGGTGAGAGTTACATTGCTGCAGTGAACTAATGGAGCACTTAGAGTTAATCTGAGGGGTTAGAGGGCTCCCATACAGTTTTATGAAGAAACTGATCCAAGTGGTAAGACACTCTTTGGAGCTGCCGTGGAGTCGGGATTGAATCGCATATGCGGCATTTGGGTGAGTTAATTCGCAGGGGCTGCGTGGCGGCTTCACAGGACCCGATTAGGAGGAACTTGTGCGTGGGGCGGGTGGTGGCGTCACGATTCAATCCTTGTAACCTGTAATGGGTGAGGTTCCCCGAGAGGC